>JAVQJG010066817.1:0-11487 GCA_036024015.1 Craterocephalus amniculus | reverse complement strand
ATTTGTATTTATTGCTATAGTTTGAATTCTGTAATTTTGTACTCCTGCAGTACCAAAATTTGGGGATAAACCAGTAAACGGTTAACCTGTGTATTTCTGAATCAACTAATAGCACGCTGAAGATCTTTTTTTAGCTGTATGTAGCAGGTTTTGGACCTGCAGTAACCACAGTTTTGACCGCGCTACATGCACTAATATGTATGCGCGTGCATGTGACTGGCGAAGTCATTGTGCACACCTGAAAATAGGGCTCCCCCGAAAGCAGAAGTTAAATTCGAACCCTGGGAGCAAATGAATCAAGCCGATCATTTCATCCGCCATTGTAGAGAGAGAGAAAAAAAGGAAAACATCCGGGTCCTGCTGATGATCATTTATAGCGTTCGGAGCGTCTAGACTGTTTTTGATCTAAATGTCAAATCAAATCAAATCAAACTTTATTTGTATAGCCCTTTTCATACATTATCATGCAATACAAAGTGCTTTACATGTGTAAAATCATTTATTAAAAATAGAGTATAAATGACCAAAATAAAAACTTTCTACTGTACATTTTGTAGTCATATACGCACACACACACACACACACACACACACACACACACACACACACACACACAACACATAAAACAGCATCAAAAGCCAAATTCTGAAGGGAAATCCTGCAACCCATAATCTTAAAAGAATCATGATTTTTATTGGCCAGATGTTCTCCACCTCTAATGTGCAAAACCCAATCTAGGCTAGAAGTGTGCAGCGTTATTCAGTATTTGATGCGTCTCCACCCTCGGCCGTGGCCATTCAAAACTGCTTAAATACTTTTACAAAGACATGCCATCTGATGACAGGACGGTCCATCAGCTCATTTGGCTGCATGACTGTAAAAATCTGAGAACAGTGGAAACTTTTCATCCCCATCCACCCAATGCCAGGCTGCCTGTCTGTTTTTAGTGATGAAGAAACAAGAACAGGTGGGCCAGTGGCTCCAGACGCATTGACACGCATGTTATCATCATGACAGAGGGATTATGGCCCGAAGCAAACAGCCTCCTTAGAGGACATCTGATATCGCATGACATCATGCTGGACAATTGTCCCCTTCACAACATACTGCATGGAAATACCTGGTTTGCTGCTCGTGACTTACGGGACGCAAGTTGAAGCTTTTGTATATAAAGTAACTTTAGTGGGTTTCTGAATTTCTTTTAAAGAAAGATAAGAAGAAGAAGAAGAAGTATTCACTTTTCCCTCCAGGAAATCCCTTCTGTAAACAAGTAAACTTCAGTATCATAAAGTTTAGGAGGAGCAGGAGCTAAATATACCGTTATGATGTATGCCAAGAACCAAATATGAAAAATGGGAAAAATGGATATAAAAAGAACCTTTAGCTGCTATCTCTTTAACCCCGTATCATCACTTTTATGATTTTATTGTCCTTCACCGAAGGTTAAGGCATCTTAAAAACACATTCACCAGAGCTGCCAGCGATGCCGCATCCATCCAGCTCCCCATTACCCAATGCACAAAAACTGGTTTGCTTTGATGACCCATTTCCTTCCTCTGATTGCAACCTCTTGGCCTTTTCACTCGCTTTTGATTTCTTTCCCTTCCTCTTTGCACCAGTCGAACCTTTAACCTCAGTCTGTTTGGTATTCTCTTCAGCGTCCAACATGCCTCTCTCCTCATCCACTTATTCCTTCATTGTTTCTTGGTCTGTCGTCCCAGTGAAAAGAAGCAGAGTTTTATAGCACTTGCTGCGTTTTTCTTCATTGTGCAGACATTCGGTGGCCTCCAGCTCCGGGACATATCATCTCCGGGAAAGGAGACCATCCCTTTTTTTATTTGCCTCTTAAGTTACAAGACAGACGATCGTTTAAGCAGAGCTCTGCTCTAGCGAAGGCCTGTTATAAATCTGCGCCGATTTAGACTGCAGAGACAGCTTCCTGGATGAGGCAGAGGCTGCGGGGATACGCTGAGACTTGATGGTATGAAAAGGGTTTCGCTTCAAGAAGTGTCAGTGAGGAAAAGCAATGGACAATTCATTGTAAGTAAAGAAAAGGTAGGGGGTACCACAGCTGGGTAGTTGGGTAAAGGGATGTATGATGGAGGTTTGAGTCAGTTTAGTGGGAAAACTCCTCTATAATTTGGGAAATATGTCCTCGAACCCCCTGACAGTTCACAAAAAAAGTCCAGCACCACTTGTGTATTTCAGATATTTCCTAAACACAGAAGTATTTTTAAATCATCCCTCCATCGCTCTCATTTTTTGCAGCGCTGCCAGCTGGTGTGATCCATCCCACTGTTCCCATCAGGAATGTCCAAATAAAATTCACAGTGCTGGTGGTCCTGATCCAAGTCAGGAAGATTAACGCGGATTCTGAAGAGACTGAACTGAGCTGAACCGAGTGAGCGAAAGCAGAAGAATCAGTGCGTCCACCGTTACGCCGTATTAACGTGACTTCAAGCTTGGTTTATGGCTGCTGTTCTCAGCCTCATGCCGGGTGGTGCATGCCCGGAGTGATGATGCTTCTTCTGGAGTACATTAGTGTCGTTTCAGCTGGTTATGCACCTCAGAAATGTTGTAACCTGGCATGCGTCGGTGCATGTACAAAATGCATTATTGACCCTTCATATCTCAATCAATTTACAAAAGATCCGCTCACAGACTAGAATTTAACATCACTTAAAGTCACCACAAACAAACCATGCATACACACTTATTTAGCCAAAAAGTTTTACAGGTTGTGCATCACAAATTACAAGCAGCACAACGTGTTCCTCATTTTTCCATTGGAGGAAAAGTCACTAACATCTTGGTTCTCCTGCAACGCTCACTCAAATTTGTCTTTTTCCCCACCAGAAATCCCAGTTTCCTAAAGCAGGTCCAGATGAACCAGTTAGAGCAGATGGATTCCGAACTGTGGATATCCAGCAGTAATCTGTGTAAAACCTGGTTTCCTCCACAGCACTTGCTCAGCTCCTTGTCCAGAGCTGGAGGAGAACATTGCGCAGAAAGGCTAGCGTAGCTCACACTTAAGTATTAATAGTTTTAACTGTGCTTTGACACCAAAATTACAAAGTCTATTAACTAATGTTCCTACAGTATCTGCCAATTCACTCGCGGTCTGACTCACTGGCCGTGTAATTGTGCCCTCTATATAATGATACTGGGGAGGGGTTACAGCTTCAACTACCTGTACAAAGAAGTGTGTTTTGTTGTAAAATTATTTGGATTTACATTTAAAACATGCTTAAAATTCATTGTTTAAAACTTTGAATGATAAGCTCATAGTTTCAACTCTGACGTATTTATGATGCAAATCAGATGGCTTTTTGGTCCATTATTTATATTTGAAATGATATCTGAGGTTAAGACATTTTTTTATTTGATGGTTAAATACTACATATTTATCTGTGAGAGAAAATGTAATCACCTTCTCTCAGTTTATCAAACCAACCAGTAATTCCATACATTACATAATTCCATTAACAGACAATAATTCTGAATATACACCAGTACATGGATTTGAAATAAAACTTCACTTTGAAAACACTTCCATGTCAACCAGTCCAAGGGGATATGCATGGCAGCTGTATCTCCTGTCTGTATGCAGCAGGCATGAAGGCAGTTGCAGAGCTGCTCAAAGTCCTGGAAGGGGCTTTGGGATCAATGGGCCTGCCAACAGCATTACTCCTTCTGGCCCACAGGGCCTGTCTTTGGACACAAGAGCACAGAGACTTTAACTCTGATCTTATTTATGTGCGCACAAAGGGCAGCACAAGGGGTCTTTTGGTGGGGCCTGTTCAAACAGAAGGCCGGTGCGGATGGGTCTTTAAGGGGGCCGGGCCACATTGACTCTGGGGAAGAGAGAGCGGCTGACAGGTCAGTCTTAAAGCCTTAAAAAATGGGGCCAGGATCAGGGGGTACCGAGGGAGGGGAAAGCGAGGGAGCCTCAGCCTTCTCCCTCAGTTCCCCAGAGACGAGAGGGGGGCGGGGGGGGTGGCACAGACAATGAGTCTGTGCTGTGGAGCTGAGAGGAGCCAAGAGTGCGAGGTGGTCAGAGGAAAGTTGAGGCAGGTGGGGCGTAGGGCCGGCCGGCAGGAAAAAGGCCTCTACCTTGTCCCAGCTGTCGTAGAGGTCCACACCAGCATTCCTCGTATATCTCCAACACCGAGGCCTCCGTGGGCCTCCGTCCCCACAGGCAGGAGCCACGGCGCTAAATCAAACAGCCATCCAGCCCCCTCTCCTCTGCAGGCTGGCAGGGCACCCTCTGATTTGGAGGATGAAGGGCAAAAGATCAAAGCCCTCAGGAGGGAAACACAACAGCTCCATCCAGCTGGACGCTTCCCTCCTGTCACCTCAGCGTGGGGGTGCCGACCAGGGAGCCGTTTTGTGAGCGGGGGTGGAGTTCGCCATCATAAACTGCAAAACAGCAGGCACTTGGTTGCAGCATGTAAGTGTGTGTGTGTGTGTGCTATTTATGTGGAGGGGGGTTGGCTAAAGTCAGATGTGACACCGTGAGCCGAAGCGCATATCTGTCACGGCAGTCGTTGTTGCTTAGCAATGAATCGAACAGAAGGAGAGAGACGAGAGGAAGAAAGAAGTGAGCGGCAGGAAAACAAGGACAAGAGGAGGAGAGCGGAGGATGCTGGTGGAGAACTCCATCCACGTTCCCGAACCTCCGAGCGCTTGAGGTTTCCACGAACATCTGCATGTGTTTTTCTGTCCTGGCTTTCCGATCATCCACGTGCACAAAAAATTGCCCAAGTCAGTGAATTTATGGCTGCCTCAACCCAAACGTGACCCCCTCACCCCGAGTCCACTGACCTGGAAGCTACGTTCATTTGGGGCGGCCATTTCCTTACTCTATAAAAGGAAGCAGCGTAACTGAAGGAGACTGAGGGTGAAAATGGAGGGGCAGAATCATTAACTACCAGCACAATGACCGGAGCTGTGTACCACTCCAGCCCACTGTTTTGGAGAGGTCAACCTCTAAAAGATCTGAGCCCCACAGCCAGCAACTGAAGGGAAAAGCAGGCCTCTGACAGGGCTACAGGCTGAGGCAGGGGAAGTCTATAAACAGCTGGCTGATCACAAGCAACAGAGGAGCAAAGTGCCAGGAGCACTCCTCGGTTCTCAAAGAGTTAAAAAATGAGCCAATTTGGACGAGCTGTGGCAGTGTGAAGCACGGATGATAAACCTGACAGATCAGATGTCCAAATCTGAGGAAATTAGACATAAAGCAACAAGCTGGATGCATATCCAGGTCCTCAAGTTACCACACCTCAGCTGTCAATCTTCACAGCTCCATAGCTTGGCATCCGTCCTCCTGGCCCATGACCTCAGGCCAGACTGGAGACAGAGGCTCTTGTCTGGGTGGGATAGTCTGCTCTGCTGGTTGTGGCTCGGAGCAGTTCGAGGACTGCATGTCCATTTGTGCACCGATTTTCAGTCTCAAGGTTACACCGAGGACCAGGCAGCCAGACTTGACTGAGAAAGGGAGGGTCTGGCAAACTCCCAGCTCTTGTTTTTTTCTTCCAGCGCCAACTTCTGTGAAAACATGAGCTGTGTGAAATCTAAAGTCCGGCATGGCAGATAACATTCATACCACTGCATCAACGGCGCCGTCCCAGTGTCTCTGTAAAACAGTGGTGTTTGGCTACAGTTCAGATTAGCCTCTGGCAGAGTCAACAGTGTGATACAGAGATGGGTGTGTGAGATAAATAAGGAAGTAATGAAGTGGCTGAACGGGAACATTAAAGGAACAAGAAAACCCTTGATGATAATCCTGCTTTCTACATTTTAATGAATGAAACAATGTGAACATTATTATTAAAAATGACACCCTGGTAAACTTGCACTTTTACAAGCTAGTCGAATCTGAATTAGAAATAAATTGCTACGCCGGAAGCATCTTGCAGAAGAAGCTTTCTATGTCAAGAACCTCTCAGCAGGGTGAATCAGTTACACGTTGATGGTTCAGCCTCCTCTCATGAAGCCCACACTGAGATATAGATGCACATGTAGTGCCAAAAAAAGGGATGAGTATATTTAGCATCTCTCCCTTTTGATGTTCTCCACTACTCCCCCCCTTGCCTGCGTCTCTCCTTCTCACTCTATTCCTCTCTAGTGCCACTGCTCTGCAGATAAGAAGTGCGTCTGTCCCAAAGGACTGGAATATCTGCAAAGGCATTGTAAACACAGTAAACAGGGCACACAGCCATGAATCAGCAGAGATTCGTAGCCGCTGTGTTTAACAGGAGTTGTGTACCTGCTTCTGTGAAAATCAGCCCGCTCAACCTCGACTGCAGGGAACGCTTGTCACTGCTATTTGTTCTTGCTGACCCATGATGCCTTTCAGCTACGTGGTTTGACTGTAACACGTCTTTTGGGAAATAAACAGCAGGAACCAGGTTTTTAAAGTGAAATACATACTCCACAGGAACAGAGAAGGCTTCATTCTTGGTCTTGGTTTGTTATGGCCTGCTTACTCTAAGTTGGAGGAGAAGCTTTGTCCACGGCGGGGGGTTGTACACGAGGCAGTGTCTATATATTTATATGCCTCTTGTGTTAAAATGATTTCTGCACCTCCTCGCCGCCTCGACCAGCAGTCTGGTTCACCCTCGTTCAATCTTTTCCGTCAGCTGAAAACTGGAAATGACAACTTTCTGATTAACGTTTCATATGGAACACGTTCAAATTTACAACCAATCCCACATTTGATCTGAGACAAAAAAAAATTGTCTGCCCAGGTGATGTGTCAAGAACAGGAAGCAAGAACTCTAAAACCAGGCCTCCAAAAACAAAAATGTTGTCATATTTGTTCTGGTTTCCCTCCACTGGAAGAGCCAGAAGCTAAAAGTTTTGCCAACCCTTGAAAAGGTCCCTGGTGTTGAAGCAGTACTTTCCAGTCTCAACTGGACCTGTTAGGATCTAAACAGTTGAATACTACATTTCCAGCTTAATTTCTCTGACATTACAGGTTTGAGATCCTTGTAAAACTGTAAAATCTGATGCAACCGAAATGTTACTGCTCTTATCTAGTTTAGTAGCTCCAGAAGGAATGAGGAGACAGCATTCAGACTGTGACATAAAGCATTTAAACCCGAAACATAAAACATTACTTGTTTTAATGAGATCAAGTTGCAAGACAGAGGAAAGAAATAAAAAAGACCAAAACTCTTTTAAAATGTGAAACATTAACAGATTTTAGGTAAGCTGAGCTGATAAGCTCCTTGTGTTCCCGCAGCAGAGTGGGAGACAGCAGAGCAGAGTGTGCAGCACCAGCTGCATGGCTGGGCGTGCTCCAGATTGACAGGTTGCTCCAAATGTGAAAAGAAAGCAGTGAAATCTGAGCATTAAAATGTTAATCTCTGATCTTGCCACAACCATTATATTCTAAGAAAACAAAAACACCCCAAAACCCACAAAAATGTATAGCATTGATTGATTTCAAGTTAATAAACTGAAGTGCACCGTCTTTGTCTGGAGCTTGAGGGAACAGCTGTCTGCAGGCAGGCAGTCCTGAGAATGAGGATGGGATTTAGAGCCATCAAATGTTAACCTCAGATTTTTCTCCCCCCTTATTTTCCCGTATTTTTTCCATTAAATGTCCCTAAAACTAAGAACAATGTGCAAAAATGGTGTGAATACAACAAAAACAAACTTCCTGGTTTCGATGTAGGCTCAGGTTACCAATGCAGAGACTCGAGAGTGAAGATGGGGTGGACGGACACTCTTTGCTGGACTTCATTTGTCTGATCTACTGTCAACCTCATTTGCAGAAATCTAATAGATCCAGAAGTGAAATAAGCTTCACACAACTGAGGGTCACTAATTTTAAGGTTGTGCAGGTCATGTATTCAGACCAATCACATGGTTTCTATCCAATGTAACTGAAAGCAATTCCTGAGAATTTCTTTTCCTTTTAACCCAAGTTGAAAAAGTTATTTTTCTGGACCATTTCAATTGATCTAACTTCTATAAAATAAAAAAAGAAGGAACTTTTTCACTTTAACTTCCATCTTTTCATTTATTTGCCAAGACAGCGGTTTCAACAACTGAGCGGTTCAAACTAATGACCAAGTTCGTGTCCTTTGTGTAAGAGGGCGCATTTTAAGTGGAACTTAACAAATTAAGATAGTCCAAAAGTGCATCATGAGTTGTGTCTGTGTTAGGCCGTGTGTCGCCACGCTGAATGGTGGCTCTGTTGCAGAACAGTGAGCCCTGAGCCGTCTGACTGATCAGCAGCACGAGTTCAGCATTTCATGTTCCCTGGACATTGTTTTAGTTTTATTAAAATGGTCCCGTCAGTTGATTCACCACTGGCTCAGTTTCCATTCAGAGCAAACATCTGGGATTAAAAAATAATTTTCTAACAGCTGTGAAGCAAACTTATACTACAAAATTGACTTTATTTTTCAGTGGTGCAGATGAAGGCTATTTCACACTCCAGTTGCTCTGCTGTGAATGCACCAGAAGGTGGATGACAAGTAAAGCATCCATCCGCCCATTATCCTCAGCGTCACTCCCTTCCCGAACACAAACCGAGTTCAGAAGCAGTTCAAGGGTAAGAGGAGGACTTGTTTGCATTCCTGGGCTGCTTTCATGCTGCATAAATGGTCAGACAGGTGTTTGTGCATCCTGAAGGCAAATGACCTCTGCGCCCTCCACTGACAGGCAACAGGTCACTTGATGTGAGGGAAGAGGTTGGTCATGGGAAAGGATGAAAGGGAGCAGGGGGGAACAAGCACACTCCCCCACTAAGAATAGCTGTCGCCCAAAAGCCCCAAAGGCAGGGGGAGGAGGAGGAGGAGGGGATCTGTTACCCTACACCTGAGACTGAGCAGAGGGAAGGAGGAATTACAGTAAGCAGCAGCTGAGAGCTTGTGTGGCAGTTTTCAGAAGGACGCTGGAATGGTGACAAGGGTTTAGCTCCGATGGCTCCATTTGACATTTGAAGTTGACAAGGTTTACGTCATTTTTCCTTTACCAGAAAGGATCATCAAGAAAAGTGCTGGGCATGCAGAACATGGGCTTAAAATAAGACGATTCGGCACCTGGTGGTGGCGACATACTTAAAGCAGGAGGTGTCATCCATCATGGGCCCATCTACAGTTTGATTTGGCCCATATTTATTCTATTTGAGAGTTGCCGCCAAAACTCTGCAGCAGTTTCTTTTCGGGTCACATGTTGGCAATCTGTGTTGAGACCAGCTCCTCATATTTGGACATGTAGTCCATCGGGACGTCACATTACTTCATTTCACAATTACTTGCAGTGTCCTCTAAAAATACAAGGCTTGAAAGCTATCAAAATCTTCCTAAATAAGGAGGATAAAGTTGTTTTAGTGGATTCTCTTCACCATTGAGTCAAAGTACCTTCTGATTTTTAATATTGCAGGAGTGCTAGCTTAATGCAACTCTATGTTTATAATGCATTTATCCATAAATATTAATGCAAGATAAGTATATTACATAACACATTTATTTTACAGATTATTCTCTACATGCATTTAGACAGTCCTAATAAAACTTAAACACCTAAAAGTAGGGTTCTGGTGATTTTACACATTGATAGGGTTGGCTAATGGGAGTTGAAGCCACAGTACATCCAGCAAAAATGGGCCAAAGAATAGCTGTATTTGACCACTACTGGCCTCTCAGTTACCTCCAACAAGTATGTAGCCATCATTTGCTGCTAAAAGTATTATTTGATGTACCACCAACACAGCCTTAACTGACTATTAGTCAGCTTACTGGATGAGAACAGACAATAAAACTCAGTGTCTCACACACCAATCTAAGTTAGGAGTAAGTGTATCTGCAGATATTCCCAGCTCCAGTGCAGTGGAGTTTTGGTTTTAGTCGGACTCCCAGGCTTCCCTCATGAATCAATTCTATCCGGCTGAGAGGGAACCGGAAATGTGCCAACACTAAATCCAATTAAAAAACCAGGCTGGCACAACTCAGCTCTATGACAGCGTCTAGCAGAAACCTGACAGAAAACGGCAGCTCCAGTGGTGCCCGTCTGAGGAGTGGCAGAATGGAGGAGGAAACTCCGAAAGGGAAGATGCTTTTCTTACTTCTTCAGAGCACATTTGCAACAACCGCCGGGCCAGCTGAGCTGTTGTTTAGTTGTGCGTTTCATTGTGTGGTGCCCTGCCAGAGGCACATATCTGAGCGGGGCATGGTGGGCACCAGGCGCCAGCTGAACCCTTTTATTTCAGCTGCAACTGCCGGGTAACTTGACAGCATCCTGGCACCTGTCTCCCATACATGCACACACCCACCACATTAAATACACACACACACACACACACACACATATTACAGAAGCTGAGCAAATGCATGGAGCATGAAAGGGGACACATTAAGCCCCAACACCTGTCGAGGATTTACAGAGTGACTGTGAAAGTACAGGATGGAGACACCGCTCATAACATGGAGCTGCAGGTCGTGACCTTTCTTAAGACATGCGGTGATGGCGGATCTAACGGAGCCCAGAGTCTTAGCGTTAGCTGCTAATGTGAGAGGTAATAAACTGCAATGATGAATAAAAAAAATAATAATAAAAAAAAGAAATGAAAACCACTAAAATCATTGTCCCACCTCCAAACACAATCCACCAAAAACCATTTTACCCTCCTCGTGTATGGTTTCTGATAGTTTTCCAGCCTTTTAGTTAGGATTTTATCACTGGGAGCCTAGAAAGATTTTACAAGTGCTTTTCCAAAAATCCTGCAGGAATCGATAATAATAGTGAATTTCAGGCCCTTGATAAAAAAAATTTTTAAAAAGAGTTCTGCTTTGAATATTTATATATCTCCACAGGTCTGCTGTGCTTTGAAATGAGCCCAAACAAGCCAAACTGGAGAATCCCACGTCTTCCTTCGAGTCGCTTTGTCCCGCACGATTACAGCATTTTAGCCACCAGACATTTCCAGAATTTTCCTTGACCGTCACTGATTGACCAGAATGAGGAATTGGAGGAACTTCTCTGTGAGCTAAACCATTCAGTTTTCACATTGTCAGCTGGAAATTTAGCAGTCTGCTGCAAAGCCTCAGTGATGGTCAGCTTCTCTTCCCATCTCAGCTGAACAACTTCTAAATTCTAGAAACTTTGGCTGTACACACATTTCAGTTGTCATCCTACCTTTTTGTTTTAGGACTAAAATATATCCAAATTAGTGCCATGCTACATTAGGGCTGAACGATTATGGTCAAAATAATAATCACAATTATTTTGATCAATATTGTGATCACGATTATTAATCACGATCATTCACTGTGCCTGGAAAAAAAAAAATATTGCATCAAATATAAACAATGTGGCTACAAATCTTAGAATGAAAATGAAATTTATAAGAATGGATGATAAATAATGCAAAAGATTGACCCAATACTTCAGCATTCAGAAGTACTAACTGAAAATATGATGCAGAGAATCTCCAAGTGTAAGTTAATGTAAATCATTACAGCTTATACCAAA
>JAVQJG010066816.1:0-32325 GCA_036024015.1 Craterocephalus amniculus | reverse complement strand
TCCGTTTAGCCGTTGCACCGGCTGGAAAGTCTGCATCGATGCAGGCTCGCTATCTGAGGGCTGAACAGTCCACTCGCCCTACACCCTTCGCGGTTTGAGACAGCCCTTAATATGGCAGAGCCTCCGCGAGAAGGCGCAAACGGAGGGTTAGTGCGTAGGGATGGTGTGTAGGAGGCGGTTTGGGATTGGGCCACAGTCCTAATGAATGAAAAAAAAAATTTGAAAAAAAAAAAATAATGACAAGAATTCAGTTGTTTTTTTGTTTTTTTTTCTCTTTACCATGGGTTGCCACATCTCAGACAAAATATTTGGATGCCTTCATCTGAAAAACATTATATAGTTGTTCATAGTCAATGTGGAGTGGTCTTTTTTTTGGCTTCATTTTTCACATGGCATAAGTAATGGCTTAAGAGCAAAATTCAATGTAAACTTGAATAGTGTCTTTTGTGACTTTTTTCTCTTTTTCCATGATGCGCACCTTATCGACGGGTAATTCGGCATCCTTCTTGCATCCTACTTGTACTGTGAGCTCTGTCAGTAAAAATAATTTCTTGACTCTCATCTTATCTCTTGGCCCTCTTTGGCTATCCTTATGCTGCCTTCATGTGCTAACGTATTTATGGTAAATACCAAAAACCGACAACAAAATTGCACGTTAAGTTAAATTAAATTAAATTATTAAATTGCACTAACCCTAACCCACTCATGTCGTAATTTCCACTGGGAAACTGGAAAAATCTTATGATTCTTTCATCTATCATTCCTTTATATAGTATCTCCATTTTAAACATGCCATTTTTGAAAAGAATTTAATTATTGTTAGCTTTTTGTCCACCATGTTTCTCTTCACAATAACATGAAAAGCACTTGAACACAATGCACTGGTAATTTCCACTTTACAGGTGGAAAGGATCATCTTTCTCATACCACATGAAGGCAGCATTAATTTCCTCTTTTCCTCTGATAATTTCCTCTAGCATTTCTTTGCCGAATCCATCGCTGTAAATTAAAAATGGCCAGTTTGTTTAACTAGCTTGCTAGCATGTAATGCATGTGAAAAGCAAAACTCAGCAGGTGGCGTCCCAGATGTGAAAGTTTATAGTGTGGTTTCTCAGCTGTGGGGGCGCTGCTCAGGGATGTCACTGTGTCATCAAACAAGTCCAGAAAAGTGAGTTTTGAGGTTGAAAAGTTATCGGGCCTTTGAGTTGTGAAAGCTTTCCCTGATTTGTATTCCACATTAAACAGCAACCTTCCATCCAACAATTTCAATTTCTTCAATTCTTTACTGAAATTTTTTATGAATGCTTGAAGCGTCAGAAGTAAAAAAAAGAATAAAATAAAACAGTAGGGAAAAAGTAGACAGAAAATCGGCTTTACTCTGAGGTATTTTCTCTTAACAAAACTTTATTGCACTGTAAGCAGGATATAAGTGAACAATATGTCAAGATGTTATAATTCTGTGAAATCATACTAAGGATAAAACAGCAGCCATAAAATCATTCTGCTTGCTACAATGCTGGTCAAGACAGGTATACAAAAAAAGCACTATCTGACCACTCTTAGTAGCAATGTCATAAGTTGCATAAAGGTTTTAATTGGGGGACATTCTATATATTATGACGATATATGCAATTTTTATTTCTGTTATAAAGCTGGAAGTTATGGCTGTATTTTCTGTTGTATTGTGAGCTCTGTGTGACGTGTGTCTTGTAAACAGCGAGCCACAAGCCAACCAGTCTCCTGATACAGTGCAAGTTAGACAGAAAGAGGGGTGTCTAATTTCATAGGGCTAAAAACACGAACCTTTGCCTTCATACTCTGTTTAAAGGTGAAGGCGTAAGGCTAAGTGCCAAGGGGGAGAATTGAGATTCGACCAAAGTGCACCCTGTGAAATACATCAAACCCAAATGGCACAGAGTTCACAGTGTGCAAATAAACTTTCCTCAATAAAAAAAATGCTAAGTTATAATGGAGAGAGTCAAGTGAAGGTATATTGCTGCTTTGTTTTGTGTGGGCTAAGAAACTCTCCTCTTTAAACGACTACTCAGTGTGTCTTTGTGTCTATGTGTGTGGTCGAGCAGTGTCTAACTCTATTCCTGCACAAATCACTCAACTTGCATTTAGTTACTTCATCATCCCCAGGCACCATTCTCTTTCTCATCTATCCCCTCTTTGCTGGCCTTTGATACACCCTTCTAACCTCCACCAGTACCCCAGGAGTGCAATCTGTTGTCCACTGGTATTGATCAGGCACACACGGTTTTGATTAGCACACTTGGCTGGATAACGGGAGCTTCACTGCATGATTGTACCCCACCATTCCAATGTCTTGTTTCTCTATTGGCCAGGGGAGTGCTACACTTCATTGGAGTTAGTGATTGGATGCACCATGGAGCCCCCTATCCACCTCAGGTAAAAGATCTCTGGTATTTTCCTCGCTTCACTGAGAGTTTTTGTTTTTTTGTTTTTTCTTTTCTTGGTTTTGTCACATGGAGCTTAACTGACTGAGGGAAGTTAAATGCAACCAAGAACTGTGGTGACAAATCTAACTAAACTACAAGAGTGGATGAACACATCTGAGTGTTCATCCACTCTTGTAGTTTAGAAAGAACTGATAATGGTCACATTTATATAAAAAAAAGCTTATCCTTTGAAGTTTAATAATAGCTTTTACAGAGGCTTCCACAAAGAGCACTAAACAAAAGAAAGGACATCAGTCTAGATTTAAAGTCGATACAGGTGTCCAGTCATGAGCAATGTCCAACCTTTTCTCATTTGTGGGAGAAAGAGGGAGACAAGGGCAAACTGTTGGTCGGTTGGGCTTCCTGACATTGCAGCCTAAGACTCATCCACCCATTCGCCTATTCATTGGTCAGCCAATTTGGTTTTTGCTGTTAAGGTTTAATACCTACAGTTAAGGCTATTGTGTGCCAGTTAAAGCTATTTCAGGCTTTCACTCACTTTGGGAGCTTTCATTAAATCCATAAGAATGCTGGGGCTATTCACACAGAGGCTCAAGTAAAAAGCACTGGATTTTTATACTTCCTTAACACTCTGAGCCTGACTCCCTTCATATCCCCATCTGCATACTCATGCAAAGACACAATTCTTTGAATAAAGTCATTTTAAGGGCAAAGAAAGTTGGTTTTCACATATGACTTTTGCTATTTTTCTTCAGACCTTTCAAATTTCTGTCTGCCCGGTGTTTTTGTTAGGTCAGCATGCTCTTAACATTTTAAAGTTTTAACGATAAGTTTTTCACTCGAGTTCTTCATGTGATTCCCTGGCTCTCTCCCTTAAAAGTCACAAGAGAATTTGTTCTGTGATCCCTGCTATATGTGAAAGGTTTCCATGTGAATTTCACAGTCATCTGACTCCATATTTGTGCTCTGTGTTCCGGTCTGAATCATCGTAAACAGTACCCCTATTGAGAATGAAACGTATCAAACAAAAAAGCAAGGGATCGACTTGTGCACATTCCTTGAGTCGTGTTCATTAACTGCACACTTGCTGTGATGCATGCTGGGGGATGTTGGCCAGGCTTGGCTGACTACTCAAGCACTGAGTGCGTCAACAGATGTAGCGTAGCCTCTTCAAACTGAGTCGATCTGATGTGCTCAAACTTGACCAAAACTCTGGAAAGCTCCAGACGGAGTCAGAGGAGAAGATTAGAATGAAGGAAGTGGAAAAAAAACAAGGATATGCAGCAGGATAGAGAAAAAATAAAACTATAGAGAGAGCTATTGGGAGTAAAGAACAGTAAGGCTGGAAGATAAAGAGAGACAAACAAAGAGGATGTGGCGGGAGGTGGGAGAAGAGTTGTTCCCCAGAGGGATCACTCTTGGTGTCTCACTCCACTGGTCCTTCTAATGTGTGACGCTCAAGAGATTGACAGACTGTGTAAAACTCAGCCCACAGGAGAAAACAACAACAACACAAGTCAGACACATGAAAACGGCAAATAGACTAGGCTACACTGAGAAGGGACTGCTGTGGGGGAGTTGGATGGACAGCAGCAATGGTTAATGTAACCTTTGCACATCCTCAGAAGATTTGTTGAGCATGTCAGCTTCTTTGTTTAAACACACCCATCCTACTTTATTCCCAACAGTTGCATCTTTCTGATTCCGGGAGATGCTAAATTAGTGAATTCATCACAAAATGCTCATTTAAGCAGCTTTAAGAGGAAAATACATTGCCACAGAGGTCAACTTAAGATTCATTAAGGTAATGGGAAATATTTTCCATTCTAATCTTTCTGTCTTTTAATGATTGACTATATTGAAAGGGTCAATTCATCTTAAATTTATTGTAGAAAGCAATAAGGCTGCACGATTATGGTCAAAATAATGATCACAATTATTTTGATCAATATTGTGATCGCGATTATTAATGACGATCATTCATTGTGTCTGAAAAAATGTTTTTTTATTGTATCAAATATAAACTGTACGGCCACAAATCTTAGAGAAAAATGAAATTTTAAATTGAAAAAGATGATAAATAATGCAAAAAAATGACGCAATACTTCAGCATTAAGAAGTACTAACTGAATAGATGCAGAGAGAATCTCAAAGTGTAACTTAATGCAAATCATTACAGCTGATACCAAAAAGTCACAGGTACCGTTTTTACATTTAAGTTTCTGTTACATTCAACTTATCAATTGTATTTTTTATACATTATCAATCCATTTTCTCTAGTTTAAGTTTTGATTAATTAAGAGTCAAACATATCACTTTTGAACCGTTTTTGTCCTCCCTCTTCATAAATATGACTAATACCCAGAAGTTATCAGGGCAGGATCAGCAGCAGCATGCTGATGCGTGAGCGCTTAGTGACGAGGGAGGGAGGGGGAGCAGCAGGAGCCGCTGCTCTTGGAGAAAAAGCTAACAATTAGTGAACCATACGAGTCTCCTGTAACGGCAAAAAAAGTAACCAGATTTGTCGCTTGTCTACTTAAAAAAACAAAACAAAATGCTGGAGTCGTCTGAAAACTCGCTAAAAACAGCAACAACGTAGTTAGCTAGACTACTAGCTGCTGCTTTTAGGGAGCTTAATGAAGCCTGAAGCATGCGGTGGTTAGCAGACTGCTGGTTGAAAATGTGTGTGATGATAAGAGATGCAGCAGCGGAGCTCGTATTTTGAATGTTAATATCGTGACGATCAAGTTCATTTAATTGTGGCCACCAAAATCGTGATTACGATCAAAATTCGATTAATTGTGCAGCCCTAGAAAGCAGACAAACAAAAAAACCTCCTTAATGAATGAATCATTTCAAAACAATAAGAAACGCATCAGCCTGCAGGCCTAAAAATTGCAAGACATTCCAATGCATAGACCCACATATTAAAAGGCGCAACTTGCACAAAGAAGTGTTTGATCAATTTCAAATGAATGACCCTTTAAAGTTAAGTATGATTGAGGGTGTGGTTAATTTCGCTGGCAAATGATTGTCCAAACTTACATCTGAGAATGCAGCAACCAACCTCCAACCAAACATAATTCTTTTGTCAGTCTAATTGGTATATTTTTTTTCACTGAGTTCAAAATCAAATGGATAAAACAGCTTCTTGTTAAAGGAGCTATACCTTATTTCACGTCCGGCTACTTTAGTTAGCGACAGCGGCTAGTTTGGCGTGACACTCTTTTTCTGCCAGGTTAATTTTCAGAGCGTCCAGACTCCGATCAGCCAGTAATAGCGTTCCCCTCATGATCTGGTATTAAGTTACGAAAGTTAAACCCCTTAGCCGAGAAAAAGCGTCACACAAAAGCTAAAAAAACTAGCCACTACCGCTAACTGAGCTAGCCGAAATCGGGTATAGTCCCTTTAACTACTTTACAATGGTTCATTCATTTCAGTAAGGTGTGAGCAGGGAAACAACAAAAATAAAATTCCAGCCTCCATCACAAGGCTGGAATTTCGGAAGAGAAGGGCAGTTAAGCAGCCAGTACAACAGAGAGCAAGTTACTGGCTGTGGCTGAGGGGAAAGGAGGCCATCTAGACTCATAGGTGATGCGGTAACCACTTGACACACACTCAGTTCTGATCTGTGATGGGCCTTTCTCAAGGTGTCTTGTGATGAAGGGCTGAAACACTTGATGATGTGAATCCCATCCAATTTTGTTGGTAAAGCCCTTTAAAAACAACACTGCTGACCAAAGTGTTGTAAGCAACAAAGTTGTCAACTCCAAACATTTTAACATCAAATCCTCACTTGTGAATATTGTTGGTCAGTAGTTGACCAACAATGGATATATCCATATTTTATGTACAGTATATGATTTAAACAGAGGTTTTAACTATTTTACAAAGTCTGATTAGAGTCTCATATTTTAATTTAAGAACAGGCTATCAATGCACAGCCGTAATTAAGCAAATTAAGATGTTAGATCTCAGCTTTTTGCAGATAATGCTTACCTTGAGCTTCTTCGCAGGAGGGCATACAGTTTTCATTTTCCCATTTTACACTACGATTTGATTCGGCAGGGTTTTCACTCACCAGCTTCAGATCAAAATCCAAACATTTTCTCTTGGAGTAGGAAAACATTCTCATTTAATGCTAAGGAAGAAACCATATCTTAAAGCAGTTCATGCATTCAAACAATAAATTGTCTATATCTGGGGTGTCCAGCTCTCGTCCCCGAGGTGTGTTGGAGAAGGGAAACATGGCAAACCTGCAGGACAGCGGCCCTCTAGGACCGACTTTGGACCTTTGGACTTGCTATATAGACCCCTGGTCTATATAGCAAAGAAGAGTTGGAAGTACCTGCTTCACAACCATATTTGGTAGCTGCCAATGGCCTTAAACAAAGTGAATTTTGGAAAGGCTGTGACAATGGGAAAAGGAATTTAAAGAATAATCACGAGCTTTGCAATAATGTACTCTCCCAAGGTCACAGCAGGAACTGACTAATTCATGGTCGCATGTCTTACAACTCAGGTTCTTCAATGCCCCTTAAGCTTGCTTTTGGCCATGAACCTCGATGTGTGACTAATGAGAAAAGATCTTGAATAGAGTTGGCTGAAATGAATTTTATCTCCAGGTTTTGTGGTCTGTGAAATCAGTGTATTGAGTTTAAAACTCAAGGAAGAACAGACCAGTTCTCCTGCAATGTCAGAGGAGCCAGTTAAATTGGTTTGTGCACCTGATAAGGATTCCTCTGGGTTTAGCAGGGATGACCATAAAGGTAGATACCCAGGTGGACAACCTTAGGTTTGCCTGTGCCATTATATCTTAGTTGGCAAGAGATCCTTCTAAAGGAGCTTTACTGGACAGGCAACAGTGGGTCCAGAGTATCTCTGCTCCATGATACTACTGAGGCCCTGAAATGAATTCAATAGCTCAAAAAGTGGATGGACAGATGGATTGAGTTTGTGTGCAAGTCTCGGTGGTACCCTCACTCCTCTACATATCTATTTCTTCTATTTGTCTTCTAAGATCATTTTGAAATCCACAATGTAAACCTAGTCTTTTCAGATATGATTTCTAAGCTTTTATGATTTAGTTTCTTACCCTCTCTACTGCAATAATATGTAAAGCAAATAACATATTTTCACTATTGACTGAATACATAAAATAAGAACGTATAATGTAATATAATCTTGTCCGGAAAAAGTGGGAAGCCAGAAAAAAAAAAAATCAGGAGAAGATCATTTTATGGGGTTATACAGTACATTCCCCTATCTCCTCACCAGCACACCTCACATGATATAGCTTCATATCAGTAAGTGTCACACTACCACCCTAATAAAAAAAAAAAGTGTGTGTGTGTTTGTTGGTGTGAGAGAAGGGGTGAAGGGATGAGGTGGGGATGCAATGGGTCTCAATACAACATCTTCACATCCTCTTCATCTTCTCTTTGAGACATGAACATATTACTGGTTAAAAAAGGTGGTAGTGGGAGTAGCATTTCATTCACATGTATCTTTCAGCTTGACCTTCAGCAATGATGGAGTGAAAGCGGTCGAATGGGGATGAATGGCACACACAGTCATGCTGGGAACCACCACTCCTCTACCTGAGTCGTAGTTTCAATAAGGCCATGACAGGGTTAGCTTTAATAACTAGCTTTAATAAATATTGAGTTTTGTTATAATATCCCCTTACATGACATGCATTGGTACATGAATATGCATAACAACTAGAAATGCAACAATAATTCGCAAAATACCCCAAAAGTACTTACATCACAGGTTGAGTTAATTTCCCCTTCAACTGAATGCTTTTTCTACAAATTGGAATTGGATTTAAGGATTGATGGAAACCCAATTTAGATTTCAAAAATGTATGAAAATATATCAGGATAAATTACAGGGAAATTGTTTCTGACAGCAGGGCATGAACAGCGATTTTTAGAGCTTTTAAAAGCACTTTGGAATGTTTTGAACAGGAAATGTGCTATACAGATAAACTTGCCTTACCTATCGCTGACTGCATGTTTCTTTTGGAGGTTTTGCTTGAGTGTGTAATCTGTAAAACCTTAAACTCAAGATATGATTTAGTGAAGTTTGTGGTAGTCTGTTTTAACTTATACTATTACTTACTGGGGATGGGCATTTCAATACTTTGAAGTCAATACTTCGATACCAGCTAGTCAAAGCATTGGAATCGATATTTTTGGAATTTTAGAATATTTTTTTTCGATTATGAGATTCTTAGACAATAAAATGTGTTGTAAAGCATTATGCTTTATTATATTTATCATATAACGATTATGTTTTTTTTTTTTCCATTGAAATTATTGATAATAAACTTATATTAGTATTTAATTAAATTAAAATTAAAAATGAAATTATTCTGTCATTTTTAAAAGCCTTCAAGGGGCAAAAAAAAAAGAATCAGTATTAGTAATTGTATTGGTATCACTGAAAAAGTATCTTAATCAATGGTACGGACAAAAAAAAAAAGGTATCGCCCATCATTGTAGTTTACCACTGAAAATCTGGTTCCTCAAAATTCCTGCATTTTGTTCAAAAGTTCATCATTTTTTGACCTGCGGGTGTTTGGAATGGTAAACTTGTTAGGTGACCACTGCAAAAACATTCTGGGCTGTGGTGCAAAATATAAAAAAATAAATCCTTCATACATACTGTATGAGTATTGACCTTTCTGGAAGTGGTGACATGGCTTCAGATGCAAATGAATGCAAATACCAGACAAAATAAGCCGAATAACAATTTGTGTTGTTTATTCTATCATAATGCCCATGCATGTTTGTGGTCTCACCATGTAGTCCAGTGAAGACATTCATAAAATTTAGAGGGTCTAAAATGGGCTAAAATGGGTAATATAACTCCAATTATCAGTCTCCTCCCAAGGGTGAAATTTTAATGAACAAATCAGAAAGTATAAAAGATTAAACAGGAATAAAAAGAATGAAAAGGCAAAAATACAGCCTTCAAAAGAGATGCTGTTGATTCAAAAGGGATGCTGTTGATTCAAAAGAGCGAGAGTTTTAAATAGTCCAATTGTATTGTTATGGGGAATTAAACCTCTTTCAGTCACTAAAATAAATGTATGGTATTGAAAATCAATAGTCTATTATGCACAACAAGGCTCGTACTGAACGTGCATAAAATCTGCACTGTATTTCTTTACTTATCTCACTTTTAATCAATTTAGTTTATGATTTCATTGTGATTTTTGCTATTTGTTGCTGCCTTTTAATAGTTTTTAATGCTTTATTTGCACCATCTGTAATTCTGTTCATGTTTTATGCAATGCACTTTAAATTGTCTTGTACACTACAAGAAAAGTGGTATACAAATAAACTTGCCTTGCCTGTAGAAAATAAATGGATAGATTAAGTCTATCGTGCCCAGCAGCTGACACTGGGTTTCAGCCTGTGTTTTTGTGTGAGGTACATCTGCACAACACCATGATGGCTGCCATGTAGCAGTAATAAATCCATTAGGATTTAAACAGGCCGTCATATTAGCTTACTCGGGCAGGACTCTGTCTCAGACAACAGAATGCATATGCAAAAACACATCCACACAGTTTCACGAAGATACACTGCACAATTAACTGGCAGAACATTAACATGCTATGAACTGAACTGAAAGTTGACCTGTACCCAAATAAAATTTTAAAAGGAAATTTTACATCCTTTAACCCTTGAGTTACCCCTCAGAAAACCTGCATTTATGACCCTTCAAGTAGACTTTTTTGTCCACTTTCTAGAAGGTTGGGCTTTTGAAATTTCTTACAAGATGAAACTTCTCCACCAAAAGTCAACTCCGGTGAGCAGGGTGATTATCTGTGAGGGAGTTTTCAACTTTGGAAGTGGATATAAATGTCCAGGGGGGCATACGAGGGTTAAAAGAGCATTTTTCCAGAAACACAAATGGCATCCTTTTTCTGCTTAGTGCTTTCTAACCAGATTATTGTTTCACTTTGCTGAGGTTTTGAACCCCTGCCAGTTTTCCGCCTCCAGTCCAGTAAAGTGGAAGTGAATGGATTTTCATTTACTGAACTTAAAGGATTCAAAAATGGCAAACACACGATTTTTGCTTAGGATTATCTGCAGACCTTATAGACCGATAGTGAGTGACACTGCCTCCAGGTGCTGACATTGCAGTAAGGTGTGTTGTCACTTCCTGTGTTCCTAGTTTGTTGCTCAGTCACACCGTTTGCTCTTCTAGCTGCACTTTGAAAGTGTTGATCAACACAACACACAACAGAAAACACTGTTTTCTGGTTTATTGTTCTTTTGGCAATCTTTCAGGCCTTCAGTTTTTGCTACATTTAAACCACTGGTTAGGTTTCTGTATTTAGCATGGCTGCTAGCTCTGTCCCTCTGTCTCCTGCCTTTTTTTTAGCTCGTGGAGTCAGTCTCCCTGGAGTCACTTAGGGAGGCTAACCTTCTTTGTTGTTCCTAAGCTTTTTACACTGTCGGCTTCTCCCCTCGTTCTGCACTTTCTTTTTACAGTTTTTCTCTCCTCTCCACCAACCCTCTCTTTCAGTCCTCTTTCTTCACTTTATTTCTACACTGGCTTTCTCCCCTCTTTTTCTACACACTGTTTCTACACTCTCTTTCTGTCTGGGCTCTCTCTTTCTGTTCTCCATCTACGTTCACCCTTTCTGTCAATTCAACCCCCAACCGGTCGAGGCACATGGCTGCCCTCCCTGTTGAAAGGTAGTTTTTCTCCCCACCATCGCCTGAAGCTTGCTCAGAAGGAGATTGATCGAAGACTCTTTTCGATGCAGTCTGTTGGTTTTCTTACATTGGTTATTTCTTATTAATTGGATAGTATATATGAATGTCTGACTTTCAGATTAGCTTCAACGGATTGTCAGTGAAGTGCCTTAAGATGAAGTTGTTATGAATTGGCGCTATACAAATAAAGTTGAATTGAATTGAATTGTGAGGTTCTTAAATTCCACTATGATGCTTTAGTGAGGCCAAATATTCATAACTATTGTCTCACCTGAGTAGATTCTTTTGGGATCTTAAAGTGACTTCACATGAAGCTAAATTTGTCTTTAAAATACCTGAGAAACTATTTTGCTTTAAGATTCATGACAAGTGACAGATAACAGTGTGAGCATACTGTATCTGGCTCTCATCTAACACCTAAGCAACTGATTAGGATTAGGATCAATACAACATGAGCTAGAAGATGAGAAAACTGCATGTGCATGCATGCGATGCATCAGATAGCCTTCGTTTTTTTGTACCTCACAACAGAATAATCTTTGTAAAGTCGGTCAATATCTGTGAACATGTGTCCAAATCTCCAAAGGCCCCCTTTATTTGTCATACTCCCACATTCTTGCAGAATCACAATGCCTCATCATCAGTCTGCCTCAGTAACAGTCATCTCACATGTTCTGCTTGTGCGTACACATATTCATGTTTGTATGACAAATCCTCCATTGGGGAATGCTGAGAAGTAACAACCCAGCCTTGGAACCCTGCATGCCTATATGCTGTTACCATTCATGCCACCCACACAAACAAAGTGACACATGAGTGTAATTCCGCCTCATGTCACGACTGTTTTGGTGTCATATGACATACACTAACCACGGTTGCTGTCGAGCTGGACAGCAAACAAAGGAAAACCTGTTTCATCATCACTTCTGCTTCTCAGAGAGTCCGGAGAGAGTGCAATGATAGCGGTGGAGTTGGGAGTATTTCTGTCTGTATTAACTTGCTTTATTTGTTGATACATGAAAGCACTGCAGCACTGCTAAATGTATGTTTGTCTGAGGAGTTAAGCCTGCCTGAACACTGAAGAGCAGGCCAATTACATAGCCTGGATTAAATAGCAAATCCCAGCTAAAATGAGATACTATAATGACCAAGGGGTTTCCTAGCAACCTGCAGCTCTCTGATGGTTGTTTTTGACATTGTACAGAATATTATCGTTAGCTGTTATTGTGATGAAAGTACATAGGGAAGGGGAAAAAAAACATCTGAACAGAGATAATGGAAGAAGGCCTTGAAAATACATGCTGGAACAAAGACATGGCCAGAGAAGAAGGCGAATACGACTGAGGCATATAAATAAATAAATAAAAAGAACAATGCTTTAAGTGGGTGAGCTGACAGACATGTGAAAAGAGAAAGAAAGAAAAGGGAAACATGAAGGAGAGGTTCAATATTTGAGTCAGACAGAGATAAAGAGTAAGACTGACAGGAATAAGAGACAGAGGAGAAAACATTGAGCACTCTGGAGGGAATTAGACAGCTTAAGGGGCATTATGTCAGCGTGCATAGGATTTAGTGCATAAGTCTGGATTATGGCCCTTTACTTTGATAGAACATGCCACCTTATAGGCAATGGAGATGTGTTTTGTTCTTCGGGCAGATATCAAAGAGGGCACCCTGCTGCTGTTTGAAATGTATGGTCCGAAGGACAGCCCTCAAACCCTTTCACTGAAAAATTCACATGCGAGTTAATGCCAATCACTCGTTTTCTTATTACTTGGGGTCAAGTGGTCCGCGGTACTCAATGAAAGAAATAGTAAAGTGGCAGGCAGGTTCACAGAGATGCAAACATCTAAAACAACCCACAGGCACACATACATTCACAAGCTATTCTATTATTTCATTAAATTTCACATTAGTTTTGCCAAATTTCAGGAGAAAGAGATCATGTGCCGATAAGAAAAAGGGGCTAATTGCAAAGTTATGAAGCTGCTTTCCAGAATCACATTCACATTTTCTGCTGTCACATTTCATAAAGAGCTTCCTCCATTTTAAATAATTTATGGATTACGTTCCTTTCTATTGATTAAGCACTCATAAAATTCTGCTTTTTTTATCCCATGTTTTTTTTTCAAATTTATGACATGAGGTTTAATATAGCAATCTGGGTTTCATGTCATTAAATGGTGCAACAGATATAACCAGTATCACACATGTATTATCTTTACATGCAACATTTGATTTATATAGGAAAAAAAGCTTCCCTTCTATCAACACACACACAAACATCCTAGACTTGCAACTATCTTCTTTTCCTCCTTCCCATTTATTGTCAACTGCATGAAGGATACCAAATGATTGGTGTAAAATCCCACACAGTCCTCCTACACAGTACTGTGCTGTTTTGCACAATGACGCTCTATTTCAGGTGCATTAGTAAATAGGGCCATTGTGAGAAGTGCAATACCCAGAGGTTTTACTCCTATTTCTAGTAGTCAGTGGCTAGTCTCATACTGGCGTTGCTTCTTCATGTTCAAGTCAAACGTATCATGGGGGGACCCAGCAAAACCTTGATATGTTAATGTTGTAGAACACTGCAGAAACCAGGTTTGTGTTTTTGCCTGCAAAATGATTAATATAAAAAAACTGAAATGAGGTATGTAACCAAAAACTAATTAAAGAATTATACTCAAGCTTTTGCTTGTTTTAGGTCACTAATATAGAATTAGGCACACTATGCTTTTGCCAAATATTTTTCAAAGCACATCTGTCTTTTAGACTTGTACGCTCCAGGCAACGTTATTTTACATTAGTTTCAATACAGTGTGAAAATCACTTGCAGATATTTTCTTGAAATGGTAAACTGTAGCCTTCAATGTATTATAAATAATGAGTTTCAATGTAGTGCTTTTTCACTCATTTATTTATAATTATGTTTAAAGCAAGTCCTGGTGGATAAAAACCTGACAATTTGGAAGTATTGTATAATGTTCAAAACAAGCAGCGAAGAACAGAGCAACTAGTTGTCCATTCATGCCACATCCCTACAACTGAGCAGTGCTCTCTGGTACCTTGCTGTTTTAGTGCGTTATTACCACTACCGAAGCCGCAGAATAATAAATGTGAAAACCTCAACATCTTGCATGAGTTGGAGTGTCCCGTCAGATACAAAACGATATAATTCTGTTTCCTTTTTGATGCCTAATTTACAAGAATGCCCTCCATGCATCTACAATGTTACAGCTAATAGCTAATAATGTCATGTGAAATCGTTTTTTGTGACCTGTAGACTCAAAAAATGATCTGATAAAGTGAGAGGTAGATGAAGAGGGAGAGGTTTGAGGCAGTCAAAGTAGGGTTAGTGGAGTGGTTGTCGCTGCAGGAGGAAAATCTTGTGCTGTAACCGTATCAATGGGGCTTTTCCTCTGCAAACGAGCAAATTAGCATATCTGCCATTTTATATAGCAATGACAATAAATGATCTGACCAAACAGAAGGATAACGCTGGACCATTCTGCCCTGTTTCTAACATTCAAAGATGGCGATGCAGCAGGGCGGTCTATGTATTTATAAATAATTCATTCTAAGCTACGAGAATACTTTCATTTGGATAGATTGATATTAGACCATGATACAATACGTATTTATGAAAGCAATACTTAATTTTTGCATATAAAAACCAATTTAAGTCAGATTAGTTCAAAATTGTCCCTTTTAATTAAAGAAGAAGAATGTAACTCATAAACTAGCAAATGTTACTGTAAACAATGGAAACCACTCAATGTTTAACATTCTTTCCGGCATTATACAACCCCAGTTTTTTAAGTTTGTGTAGCTAATTAGATTAATGGCGTACAATCCTGATAGTATATGTAACCGCAGTGCCTTTCAAGTGGATCTGTTGACATACCATTGGATATTTTAGCAGAATTATCACATTGTTGTTTTCTAACAGCTCCTTTTATCAGTAGTTTAGAAATATCTGATAAAAAAACAGAAACGTTTTAGCTCTGCAATGATGAATAACTTTTATCTTGATATTGCCTATGTCCATGTTTGCTATTTGACTATAAAAGTAAAACAACTCAATGCCACAGCCCTGAAAAATGCGAACGTAGCTGTAAAGAAAAGTCAAAACAGGGACTGCACAGGCCAGAAAACACATTAGTAATGACAGAAATGTTGATAGCTAGATGAAAAACAAGTCAAAGAAAATGCAGAATCAGATTAATTATACAGTTGGGTTTTTTACAGGGAAGAATTTATGACCAAATTGTAAGAGTGCTCAATTCAAGTACTTAGGTTTATAGATGACATGTATATCCTTGTATGTTGAACTCAAGGGTAAAGAAAGTATTTACCTTTGCTCTTTGAAGCAGAGAGCAAAAATTTGGTTTCTTATGAAAGAACATGTGTTAAATTAATGGATATTTACCATAGAACACTAAGGCCAGATGATTGTCACCCTTGCTCCATTGGTTTTGTATGGCCACTTGATATAAGTGTTCTAGGTTTTAAGAGTTTGAATTTTTAACCTTGAATTTTTAATGAAATAATTGGAGAAAGAAAGGAGTCTAATTTAATGTAAAAAAAAAATCACAAAAACACGATTTAACTTTCATCTCATCCAAGTTTGGTATATGCTTTCCCGAAGCAGACCTAATTTACTGAAACAGCTAGACATCACCTTGTTCCCTGAACATCTAATCTCAGTTTGCCAATTCTGTATTTTTATCTTACTTCTTTTTGCCTCTCAGAGAAGAGTAGGAGCAAGGAAGCTGTGTGAACTCCCTAAACGAAATGAAAGTTATAAGGGTGATGCTACCCTGAACAAGTCGCCCCATCATGCCATGACTCACATTTTACACAACCCCTGCAGGCATAAGAGCTCTGATGTCTCCCTCTCTGTGTTTCTGTCTCTGCTTAACTCTGCCTCGCTCAACGCGGCATCTCGATGTCAAATAGAGTCAGTGCCCACACCACAGGCCTGAGGGAACCCAGAGACAAGTCTGCCTTTCTGCATGAGACTCTTCTCTTCATCTTTCCCTTTCCTTTTTTTTCCCCTTTTCAGATAAAACAAAAAAATGAAAAAAAATCCACATTTCTGATCTTTATTTTCATACTGAGAGGAATCTCCATGAAACAAAAACGTGATTAAGAATAAAAATAAAGATTTGAATGAAAATGATGGACACTTGTTAACACTTGTTTGCTTCTATCATAGCCATCTGCTTGCATAAATTTTTATAATCAGTATTTCATTAGCAGTATTGCTTTGGTATGAGAACATAGCTTTTAAATCAGTATGAATATTTATCAATAAATCCCAGAATGAAGAACAGCACACTGCAGGGAATCACGACTATGTCAGTGTAAGGATTTGATAGGAGGCAATACAGAACTGGAGTGGGAGAAGAAGGGGGGAAACGGAAAGATGGGACAACCAAGAGCAGCAAGTGTTAGAGGCAGTCAAGACAAAGATTTGAGAGAGGCAAAGGAGTGAGAAAGAAAGAGTCTTGTGTGATTTATATGTTTATTATCTCTTGCACTTGTGGGTGTGAAGTGAGGCTGTCATGCATGCACCCTGGCAGGTCTCCTCTCCTTGTGTTTGGCGAATAGGGCCAGTCCCCGGGGCCCAGAGTTTGTCATTAGCATTCAGTGCAGTAATAGGCCCCCATTTTCCGCTTGTCACCATAAGATAGGTGGCTTCGTCCTCACCAGAGTCCCTCCAGCTGAGCAGGGTCCTGTGTTCCTGTTGTGCTCAATGACCCCTCTCATTCTGTCTGTCGATTTCTGCTCTCTCTTTCGTGGCCATGCGCTTGGCAGTCCTTATTGCATTAGTTCTTCTTTCTTTGAGCTGAAATGCATTAGAAATACCAGCAGACTACAATCCATCTGAAAGGGGCTCATTTGCCTACTCTTAACCTCAGATTGAAAGATCCTCTCCAAATGAATGAAAGCTGTACGATGCCATGCAGTCAGTGAACTTTGGTCATTGCCGATCTATTCCCTCGTGGTCCAGTGAGAGTACTTATTTTCCAATTTTACGCAGTCTTTTTGGGTTCATGATAGAACAGATGCTGGTGCATTTGCAGGCTAATGAGGTAGCAGGGTAAGGTTCAGAGTTCAATCTTACTCCCCACCGTAGGGACTAGAGTTTGTTTGGAGCTGTGCCCTCGGCACTGCATCGCCCTGAGCAGAGGAAGCAGGAGATCGCTAAGGTCCTGACCATTCTACAGCAGGGAATATCAATGGGATTTTGGTGGAGAAACATCTTATTTTTGACTGTTCTGTAAAAAGAGATTCAAAAGGTAAGACAGGTTGTAGTAAGGCCTGAAAATACAGATTAAAAAATGATCCTATGTTGAACCAGCAGAGTCAACTTAGTTCCCACATTGACTATCTCGCCTTTATGGCAGCAACAGTAGCAGGGAATCTTTTCATCACCCTTTCCAGTAGATTCTGAACTAAAGACCACATTCCATCCTCTAAAATCCAATGAACATCAAAGATCAATGACTCATCAATTTTTCATGGTTAATCATTACTGTGTGCTCCATAATAGCCCCCCAGCTGTTCTGTGAAAGCCAGATTCTTCATAGATAGTGGAGCCTTGTCTATTCACAGACATGATTCTCTCATTTTGTTCAAATTAGAGTTGCTTTGTTCCAATTTCTTTAGATCTGATATGCACCATGTGTTGCATAATCTGTTTGCTTACGTAGACGCTTATTCTCTTCCTCAAATTGCATCACTTGTAGGTGAAAACGGGAGACAAGGATGGTAAATTATTGGTCATGTGCACCCTGTGCTGGCCTCATATTACAGAGTTTAAAAATTAGTAGCTGATTGATGAACTGCCTGCTCGGTGAAGGTGAAAGGAGCTTCAGCGCTGGATCCGTCGGAGCATAATACCGGGCGACAGCCAGTCTGGTGTTTGTAGCACAAGCCAAGAGGGATTATGGGTAGTAGGCTTTAATATCTGATTTTAATTAGTAGTTTAACACAGTGATCACGCCTCATTAGGGAACTGGGGATTCTGAGAATGTGCGTGAGTATGCTGAGAGTATCAAGAAGGGGGATTGTAGAGGAAGGAATGTAGATGCTGATGGGTGGGTGGGGTCTGTGTGTTTCATCTCAGAGTAATAGAATTGTTTTGTTGAAAGCGATTTCATGTCTGAGCTGCACCTGAAGTCGACTTTACATTAAAAAGGTATTGTTTTGACAAGAAAATTCAAACTTCATAGTACAAGAAATATGTTGTGATGGACTCTAATCCCGATGCTGTATATTCAGAGTGTTATAGCTCAACAATCCTCGGCTGGCTGCCAGGATTCATCTGTTTTGTGGGGAATTTCCCTCAGCCTTGACCTCACATGCCACTTAAAGATTTAGGGTGAGTGTATCAAATCTGTGAATAGTCCTCTCAAGCAGAGGATAAAAAGATTAAGGCATTTTAACTCCTGGTAACCCAGTTCCCCTTTACTCCCTCCATCCAAGAATTAGTCTGGCTTTTCCAATTATGTCCATTTCCTAGTGTTGATGGTGCGGTGAGGTGGTAGGACTCAGCAGAACAGCCAGCAGGCTTGGCTCTGGACCAGATTGCTGCATGGCTGGGTGAAAACAGGACCCTCAGTCTCTGTAATGGCATAATGGAGGGGGTTGAAAAGCTCCAGTGGTCAGCTTGTAACACACCACTGCTCTTTTTCTCTCTTGCCGGTCCTCCTTTTCCTCATCCTCGCCGCACTTGTCGACTGACTCCAAGTGCCCCCTTGCTCCCCCTCCCTATCGCTGTCCTTGCTGTGCCAGTGGCCGTCTATATGGTGGTGAGATGCATTCAATCCACTTTCAATCCCCTGGGTTTAGTTCTGGGGCTGCGCTCATTTTGTTGGAGGCAGTTTGAACCACCTCTCTAACCCTTTGTATTGCTCTCTGCCTTCTCTCCTCACATTTCACCAGTTTTGAAAAGGGTGCAATACTGTATAATGCACTTATAAATCTGCAGAGATGTGCGGAATAACAAGAATCTCACAAAGTCCTCAGCTGCACAATGTTTCTTTCTTGCATAACAAAATATAGCATATGTTTTTCTGGTGTTTTGACAACTCAGAATTAATGCCTAAATTCAAGGAATATGCTCTTGAAAAGCCTGTGTAATGCAGCTTTAACAGCTCAAACAATTGGGAAGCTTTTATTCCCAGCTAAATAAGTATCAGTAAATCATATGACTCAACAACTGTGTGAAGAGAAACATTAAAGTATAAGTAGAGCAAGTTGTAAAAGTGAAAATGTTAATACTCTAAAGAGTACATTAAGCCTGGGGATACATGGGAATTAGGGCCAAGATTATAGAGCAAATACTGTCTCTGCATATGAACTGAAAGACCAGAGGATAAGATCCATCGCACCAGATGTTGCTCATCTCTCATAACATGTTTGTGTCACTCAGACGCACTCTCTAATGCCTTCATCTGATACCCACATATCCGTTGTTCTGCCTTTTTAAAGGCCCTCTGGTGTCTTCCAGATATAGACCAGCTTTATCAAAATGATCATTCGGACGGTGTGATGGATATCTGTCTTCTTCGGTCTCACAGAGAGATCTGAGAGTCGGAAAATGAAATGAGCCAGGATGTTTCTGCACTGTCATTCCTCTTTCTTGTGAATGAAAATCAATTGACAATTGAGAATACACGATAATTCCCCACGTGCATGGCCCTCATTCAAAAATCCCACCTTTCTTTTGTGAGAAACGAGCCACACCTCTGAAATTAAAATGTATTTCCACAAAAGACAAGATGACACACATTTCATTAGGGGGGTAAGGTTCTTCAAATCAAACAACAAAACATCATGGTTTGGTTCTGCCAATTCCCCTTGTTGGCGTGCGGAGACCGTGTCAAGAGGTGTTGAGAATCTGGCTGCCTTTTCTGTGCCTCATTGAGCTTTCCTTTTAACACCACCATAATTAGTTTTTACCCAGCCCGCAGCCCTAGGTGTCTGGTTTTGTGGGCCGTCTCTCTCAAAGAATCGAACCTGTCTGGCAAACAGAAAAGAACTGCCCTGCACGACTCCACTCATTTGTACGCTTTCCCCACCAGATTGCTTATTGAATAGCATTTGTGACAGCTTAAGGGGCTGCAGAGGCCAAAGAGGAGGGCTGGCAGATTCCCACCAAACACAATGTTTCAGGACACCTCAAATTTTTTCGTCATTTAGGTTGTCCTGTAATTAATCTGTCTGTACATTTAATTAAAAAGAAAAGTTAAGGGCGTAATTGAAAGCAATGCCCGCCTTGTGTGTCGGCCGGGAGAACAATTCGAGAGGTAATACATTGTGGCAGGAGGGATACATCACGTTAGTTAATCTGAAGTTGACCTCAGAGCAACTTGAAGAAAAGAAGGCAACACACATCTCCACAACACCACCTCCAAATTATACTGGCAGACTTGCTTTTATTTCTTGAAATAAATCTGTCATGTTGGTTATAAATTAATGTGACAGTTTAGTTATTCTAATCAATAAAAGCCCATCTGTTGCTTGACTGAATAATTTTTCTGATTTAACTGTAGGTAATTATCACACAAAACACTCTTATTGTCAGTCTGAAGTCTCTTTATGTCTGCACTGAATCAAACAAACACAGCCTAATGACTCAGAACAGATCATGTTCATCCACATTTAGAAAACGCCCATCTCTCAGTCTACATTACTCTGCAACCTCCAGCTAAAATAAATAATGGTAGAAAGAGCAAACAGTGCACAGTCAGCTCAACTGCTAATGGTACGTCACATTTTGTCCTGGCATGCCGCCACACTCAGCCAAAAAAACATCTGTTACATCTGCGTACAATGCGGTGGCAAAGCAGTTTCGGAAGCCATTTGAGCCGAGTCTGTGATGGTTCACTGACAATGTTTTGTGTTTGTATGTGAAATAATTAAATATTTGACATCAGAAAAAAATATAAGTGGTTTAAAACATGATTGTAATTAATTTGTACTGTTGTAGGACCCAGTTTACAAAACCAGTGTAAGTAGTGTTGATTCATGTTTACATGTCAGAAATGGCCCAGAATGAAGACGATATTGCTATGAAGAAGTTGTATAGAATAGAATATTGATTTGTTTGAGTTGGCTTCTTGACATTGTCGAAGAATATCCATCCATCCATCCACATTTTCTGTACCGCTTAATCCAATTGGGTCGCAGGTGGTCTGGATCCTATCCCAGCTATTAGCAGGCAAGAGGCAGTCCAGGTACACCCTGGACAGGTTGCCAGTCTGTCGCAGGGCGAACATGGAGAGACAGACAACCACTCACAAACACACTCACTCCTAGGGACAACTTAGAGTGCCCAATCAACCTAACATGCCTGTCTTTGGACAGTGGGAGGAAGCCGGAGTATACACTCATACATGCAAACTCCACACGGAAAGGCCTCTGTTTCAAACACCTCCTTAGCGTGCACCAGCAGCCCCCTGTGGCTCCAACTCCACCCAGGGCTCGAACCAGCAACCATCTTGCCTAGTCTATATTAATTGGTGAATTGGTTAATTGTTGAATTTCCAGACTAAAATTATAATCAGTTTGAGTTGAACACTTGAGTTGAAATGGTTTGGCTTAAAAGTAGCTTTGTCTACCTTTAGAGTGTTTGTCTAGTTTGACAATGAAATCATTATAAAACCTACTGCGGCAACCTGAGGTCTCTGTGCCAGCAACCAGCCAAAAATGCCAAAGCAGGCATGTTGATATGAAAAGTACACAGTGGGGCCTGTGTAGCTATTACATTGCAACATGTACTTTTTTATTTATGAGCTACACTCTGCAACTGTGTCGAGGCCGAAGGATGGCTTGGTTAGGGATTGATCTCTCAACCTCCCGGGTGAAAGCCATGCATGCTTTCCAGTCAGCCAAAGGGATATCCTTCTGACCAAGTAGCATGATCAGTCGGAGGCATAGTGACAGGCACCTCACTATTATATCTCTCCCTTCCTCTTTTGACAAGCACATCCTCATGCTTTACGCACATGACACTTTTTTGGAATCCATGGACCCGCCCTTAGAGCTACATGGATCCTTCGACAAAGCCAGAATGTGGCAGGACAAAGGAGGGCCCACAGGCAGGAATTGAGCTTACAACCTCCTGGGTGAAAGCCATTCGGGCTAACCGGTCAGCCAAAGGGATATCCCTGTGGCCAAGTAGCCATAGCACATGATCAGTTGGAGGAATAGTGACTGGATCCACACGGTCACACAACACTATCCCGCTTCATTACAGGTAGTACTGCTCTGTTTGCTGTATTTGGTAACATCTACAAGCTCGCTGAAAATGTCCTGAAATAAGCACAATATTAATGCAAGGGATGGAAAAAAGTCTCCATCCATATCCATTTTTAACACTAAGCATTAATAAAGCCTTGGAGTTGCTTTGGCGAAAAGAAACTAAATTACTAGGTATCAACATTTTAGGTCATATTTGAAGTCAATTAGACAGGTTAAAACCAGTTAGTCATGACCCCATCAATGATTAAATAGAAAATATGTTATCTCTAAAGGGAAATTGTAACATGTGTGAGACGTTATTTTACATACTGTACACAAGTGTATATATTTTTTTTACCTGTTTGTTTGATTTCCAACATTCTGTGTCCTTTTTTGTAATAAACCTGAGTTGGCTGCATTTACTGGGCGGACTAAACACTACACCCACAAGAGCATTTAACTACAACAAAAAACAGTTATTTTTCAGAATTTTGCTTCTGAAGTACAACTTTCCGGTTTAACTATGTTGTAATTTTTCCATCCTCAGTGCCTATGCATCCTGTACATGTTTCTGTTATATTAACTCACATGTTAGTAAGCATTGCTGACACTTCTAAGCCTGTTCACATGTGTTTTTTGTTAGAGCTGTTGTGCCTGGCTGCTCTGTGTTCTCCTCCCTGCCCTACATCCTGACACCACTCTCTTCTGCAGAGAAATATTGTGTCTTTATTTACATTGTTTAATCAAGATGGTAGGCAGGTCGAGTTTAATTAACCCAAGTTGGCAATAAATGTAAATGCCAAATGTCTGCCAGTGCTACAGCATAAAGCTTTTACGAGGTGGAGCCTCTGTCTCTGAGGGATATAAAGCAGCTCTGAGCTGACCCGTTAATTCTGAACTGACCAAAGTTGGGTAATGAATACTGTTATGAGACAGGGAAGGCAGCTGGAACTTTACATACATGAATCTTACTTACATTTTACTGATGAGGTGTTGTTACACATTTTCAAGGAGGCCCAGAGGCATTGAGCAACCAGCAAAATTAATCTTCAAGTATGTTTTACAATGAGTTCATGAACTTTAACTTTAAATTCTGACAACTTGCTTTTGGAAGAATATGGAAGACATTAACACGTTAAATGGGTCAGAAAATATGTTAAAAATTAGATCTACTCCTGCTAAAGAATACATTTCTGACTTTTAAATTAAATCTATAAGTTCCTGTTCCATCTCTATCAAATTTAATCAGCAGGAACTTAGTGAAGTGTTTACTTCCAGCCTTCTGTCTCTGAAAAGTGCCAGATATGTTGCTGTATGATCACCCCACAAGACTGTGCCTGGACTACAAGCCTGATGTTTATCACAGCTGGTATAATGTGACCACAACAGTGACAGAGTGAGGGCTTCATTTTCCAACCACTAGGATCAACTCATGGTACTGTAAAGCACTTAAGATAAGAAGAAACTGCTTTCAGTGAAGCTCTTTGTTCATTTTCCATTTCCTACTTATTTTGATTCCATTGCTTTTATTTCATTATATTATTATTATTATTTATTTTCGTATGGATAATCTAATCATCACTGTTCAGTACACAGCAGGAGCAGGACTCGATCAAGCAGAGAGTGATCATGCATTTCGTCTATTTCTTTGTGTCGGAGCTTAATGTAAAGAGTCAAGAAAATACCATTGTGTCTAAACGGGAAGGGATTTATCACATCACAAGAAAATAAAGTATGCCCATTTTCAATTGTAAGGACATAAGAATGAAAATCATCTGGTCCTTACCTGGTTTTGAAACAAGGTGAGGACTTTCTAAGAACAACACATAACGTTTCTTTATGGATTTCACATGTGACGATGCAGTACTAAAAACAATTATTCACTGACTGCTTCCAGTGGGCGTAAAAGTGTAGGTAGCATTCAGAAAGGTTACTCCTTATCAAATGGACTTCACTGTCCGCAGTATTCCCTGCCATCCCACATGAAAGATGGCCAACATGAAAGAAGTGTAGAGATAAATTTGAGTGTGGACAGCAATGGTACTCCTACATTTGAATTGTGAGAGATTCATTGACTGATTGCAACCAAAGATATCATCATGCAGTACCATTGCTATGACCTTCATGTAGCTACAAACCACCCAACAGAAGCGTATTATGGCCGGGTATGTTGATTGATGCGACTCTTGTGTAAGATTCACAACAAACATGAGGATGAATGTAAAGTGCGCTTAACGCAACTTGCAGAATTCATGAAATGAAATGAACTGAAGAATATTAAGCTGTAGAAGCTGAATGATATGAGCTACTGCTCAGACCATGACTAAACTGAGAAAGATGCAGTGTTTAAGGAAACAGCAGAGGAATTAAAAGTTCTCCATGAGCAGCATACCAATGAATAAACAGTTTTGATTAACAAGCAGCATTTTTCAGTCTTTCAGCTCAGCGGTTGCTGCTATGATCAGAGGAACAGCAAAAAGCCCAAAAACTACATCTCTGACACAGCTGGCCTTAGAGAGCAAGCTAAATTGTTCAAGTTCATGTCAGTACAAGAAGACAAGCGCTGTTAAAGTATGACTTTTTCAGAGGGATTTCTATTAGAAAGTCTATCCTTTCGAATAAAAAAAAAATTGCCACAATTCACTAGAGAAAGCCAAACACAACATGTAGCAAACGATTTTTTGGTTTTATGTACTGTTTTTCTAATTTTAGCCATAAAGGGGCAGTCTTTATTTTTAAAAAGGTTAAAATCTTTTAATAAGAAAGAGTTCCGCTATTTTCAATATGCTCTTTACTTTTTGATGATTCAATTGTTAAAAATTTACAGTTTGTGATTTGATTTTATTATAAGCGAATGTAATTCATGTGTTTTATGTGTATTGCTCATTTTGGTGCTTGCGGTTATAATGAGCTTTTATGTAGAAGACCGCTTAGTACTTCCTGTCAATATTGTGTTTCCGTTGAAAAACAAAGGTTAACACGAAACGAGCCAACGGTAAAAGTAAAAGGTTTAAGGAATGGCCAAAATTAAGGAAAATGACAATGAGACCACAAACATCAGCATATCCACTACAGAATGGTTGAAAAGAACAAATTCACATACTGCAATGGCCCCGTTTTAACCGAGATTTCAACGCAAATTTGCATTATGCCCTGATACTTTAAACTTAAAAAAATGAAAAAAAAGATCTGTCATCTTTTTCACGTAACTGAACCGAGGATGCTGCTTTCAGTTCCTACTGATGATTGTTTTGCAGCAAGTTTACATTTCCATCTCGAGCAGTTTTGGAATTTAATGCCATGTTTTGTGACATTTGCTCACAGCTGCCTTACTTTTAAGCCCTGCAACTTTTTAACACATGCTTCAATGGATTTTCTCTTTCACACCATCACTCATTCATTCACTCCCACCCACGCGCACAAAAATACAATGTACATGTGACAGCACAGAGCACATGAAGTATAGAGGGCTGGACAAAATTGCAGGTTCCTGGTGCTCCCATCACACAAGCCCTCACACATCTTGAGCCCCTGTGAGGCCTGGCGGGGCCCCACGATTCCAGCAGACAACACATTGAGGCTGACCAGCACTATCTGATGCACAGGCACTCTGCAGTTTCCAGTGTCCACATAACGCTGGGTCTGAGCTGGAGCAGGGAGAATAAAAGTAACTAATTAGGAAATACATAACTACATAAATGTGAAGGGATAAAACTTGTATTTAGTGCAGTGTGCAGGGAGAGCGATAGTTCTGTTTTCTCTCTTTGTCCTTTGACAGACGCTGATGATTAATTCTTTTGACAACAACATCATCCATTAACATTCAACCTGTTCATTGTTGTAATTGAATATCATTTCTACTGGAGTGGTTTAGAAAATAAATACTGTACTTGAAAATGCTGGCAGGGGATCAAGATGGTCAGAATAACAGGACCAAATAGTTAGTGGAAAGGTGTCATCCATTAATTTTACACTTTATGGGCATTGTGTTGTTGATAGACTTATTTAATGCACACTGGACACAAATTTGAAGGATTTGAAAAAAACAAACAAACTTGGAACTGACTATGATCTATGGTGTATTATAATATTTCATTTCCCTTAAGCCCACCTATAATTCATGTATAATGGTAATCCTTTTAAGTTTGAATATCTGAGGATATGAAAGCTACCAAATAATCTTGTTCAATATCGTCATAATTGGAACATAAAAGTCCCACAAACTCTGTAAACATATGAGACTGTTTGCTTTAACTATAATGCTTTTTCATATTTTACTGTATCTGCTGCCTCTCAGCAGCCTCCCTTAAAGCAGCTTAGCGACTATCTGGGCCATTTTCACACCTACACCCGTTGCAGTACCTGCAATCAGTTTGGGGGCTTTCAGGCAGTTAACTTACCTGAGGCTATTACAGCTACTTTTATTTGCCAATTGCTTGCCACTGCGACACAGTCTCATCTCCAGTCTTCCTTTTCCCTTACGCCTCTCCAACACTGCTATTTGATCAAGCCTTTGTCCGTCGGATTATATTGGTTTATACTGATGCAGTGGGAATGAATGAGAAACAGCCCTGTGAAAGGTCAGGAGTCAAATGATAAAATATGAATATGTCTCTCTTCTGTTTGCAAGAATGATATTATGTGATATTTGGAATGTGTTTTGAATAATTCATGGATGACTGGTGCCAGTCAAGTGGATGGTCCACACAAGAGTTTACTGTCAAAATGTTACAGTCCTAAAGCAAAATGGTACATTTAAAATGTGTTGTGTTGCGAACAATTAAGTTAAATATACCTGACAATTCAGCTCCAGTCTGACTACTTTAAAGACATTTTACAAGGCCATCTGTCCGCATCCTACAGCACTACTAAGTAAAAAAGCACACTTCATTCTCCCATTCTCCCACTTACAGAAATTAAATCAAGAAGACTTTGCTCTCTTCTTGATTCCACACATTTGATTTTTTTTAAAGGAAAAATAAAAACAACTTAGATTCAGGGAAACTTACTGGGCAAGCATGACACGAATCTGGACTGTGATGTAGTTAAGAAAGCAGAGTTGCAAAGAGTGTGCTTGTTGGTCTGAAAATCAAGACATTTGTTACTGTTGTCATCCTCCACGCTCTCATTCTGTCTCCCTCACTGCCTCTTCTACCTATCTACCCTCTCCTTACCCTTAGATTAGATAAACATCTGAAACACCCTCTTTTAGACCTCACAGGCTACTTCTTTCTAACACATAACTGGATCTGTGCCTCTGCTTTCCAAATTAGACAAAACCACTTTGACTGGCTTGAGGGGTCAGTCTCAGGGGGATCTGATTGAGCCATAATTGAATTTGAGGGGTCAGATCAAAACTTACAGCTCTTCCCCTCGACAGCTACGATAACCCCTGGAAGAAGTAGAGAGAGGAATATGAAAGCAAACCCCGGAGGGAGCTGAAAAGATTAAATCTAACAGTTTGGTGTGGGGGGGCTTTTACTGTACTTGTTTGGGTTGCATTTTCTTGCACTAAGAATAGACTATGTTAAACAAAATTGATAGCATGGATAGTGGCATAGTCTTAACTTCACATGGGGGATGCATCAAAGCAGGATTTCTGACGGTGAATGTCAAATCAATTTCTTATCTTAAACATTAGCTACTGAGGCCTATTATCAGCCATGCCAACAATATTACATATGACTGTTTAATATGTGACCTCACCTACTTATTAACTTATCAAGCATAATATACAGAAATCAGAAATTCCTTATTCATTCCAGAAGGAAACTGTTGCGTTGCAATGCTCCTTAAAAGAGTTAATTCTTGCGAAGCACAATAACATAAAAATAAATTTTTAAGAAAATAAGCAAGCAAGTGAGAAGTAAACACTTTTCAAAGAACTCATAAAACCATTGGACTGGATTCTGACATTCTGGATTCTGACTATTACAGTATGGCGTCGATAACAAATTCAGTTCTTGTGTTTATCCGTATGCAATCATTGCTTTATGATGCAGAGTTGCTCAATGTTCTTCAAGTAGAAGTTATTTTCAGATATTTTAACATTTAGATTCCTAGATCCTAACTGCCATGATAATGTGTGCATTAATGATCAGTGTCATTCGTTAAATATCAGAATGTGGAATGAATTTGCTTGGAGCCGGATGCAAATATATGCATTGGTTCTTTGGTTTCATTTTGAAAGAAAAAAAACCCAGAAACGATCATATTTTAACCAGAAACTTGGTCTTGCTTTCTTATTGAATAGCTTATGTATGGTACCGTTGTCTTACGCCTCTCAAAAGCTTCCCCTCCTGCATTAATGGTTGCGTGCAACTTTAAAAGCATTTCAATCAATGAGACTGAGTCTTCTAATGGGGCTGTCTTTCAGGAAGGGGAGCTGGAATATACGTTTTCATTACAAAGACCAGATTGCACAGTTCACTCAACACACTCAGCCCTGTATTGAAATGAGAGGTGTGCTCTGTGATTACTGGAGAGAGTAAAAAGCTTCTGAGAGATAGAGGATAGTAAAAATTGATACTTTTTTTCTCCCGTCCTCATCCCCTATTTGATTCACCTTATACTAATAAAAAATAAGAAAAATTTGAAGTTAATGATTCTGAGTTCAAGATAATATTAAATCATTGTATTGACAATGGTGGTGAGATGAAATTAGTAATTTGATTCTGAAATAATGATTACAGCAATGCATAAGTAAAACTATGAATTAATACTGTATATTGCCAGTTTCACTACAGAACAGAAAGTGAATTTTCTTGCTCATTTTAGTGTTCATTATTACTATCATCTTCTGCTCTCCGAGGTCAGTTTGCACAGGCTCCAGGTTATGGGGGGAAAACCAGACACCCCTTTACTTAGCAACCATCTCCAGTTCCTTCTGGGGATCCATAGATGTTTCCCTGCCTAAAGAGATTAACAATCCCTCCACTGAGTTCTGAGTTGGCCTAAAGGTCTCTTTCCTTTAGGACATGTCCAATGAGAGACAACCACGAGGCATTCTGATCACCAGAGGATAGGCCTCTGCCTTTGCTGGAACCAAGCTAATGGCTACCGTATCTAGGACCCACAACTTTTTACAGCAAATGTAAAGTACTTTTCCTCTCCCTCACAAAATTCTTTGAGTGCCTGCAGCCCATTTGGCCCTTCAGTACCTGTTATCTGCTTTAGGTGACCCCTGGATAATCCAAATAACCTCCTTTACAGCTTGCCGGCTTCCTTTACTGCTGTTGTCCAAGAGCAGGTCCTGTAGTTGCCAGTATGTTAATCTCCATAGTCACAGATGATCCTCTACTGTAGATTCAGCTCCAAAAAGCCCCATTTACTATGGAGACTCCCCAAGAACATGTGAAAAACTCTCCCAAAATTGAAGACCCCATGGACAGGGCTCCATCTCTACCCTCACTACCCATTGGAGTTCACCCAGTCTTTCCAATAGCCTTCCCTCTGTCAGATCCATTTCACCACCTGGAGCTGATCAGGTGGTAGCACCAACCTTCTCCTTTGGTGAAGCTGGCAAGTGTCTGAGACATACCAGGGACCTCAACCTCAGAGAGGGAGGTCAACACTATCGCTTTCAACTCCACTAGCGTCTTCACACCCATTTCCTTCTTAAAAAGTGGCTTATGGTCAAAGGCATAGAATTGGGTTTGAGACATCAGAGCGCTCTGTTGCTGCTCTAAGTCTCGCCTCATAACATATTTTGACTTCTGCTGATTGGTTCTGCTGTTTAATTTCTTTCTAACATGATTGGCTGTTCCCACTTTTCTTCATTCTGCTGAATACATGGTGCTAGCAGCTTTTAAAATCTGCTGGTGGTTTTGGGCAGAGTTCAGAATGTCAAAGCAAAGCGAAGAAAGAAGGATGTCAGGAGGTGATTTTGGAGTGAGTAAATGTATAAGTGAACATAACAGAGAGAGGATTTTCTCAGTAATGATAGTAAGAACAGTCACTAATTTAATCATCTTGTTTTCTCAGCATGAATTATTGTGATAATTTGTCTGGTAACAGACTTAAAGCTGCAGTTTAGAAAGAGATGCTGGGACTGGTGGAGAGCCAGAGTTACAGTAGGTGAGCTTTAGTATTCAGACATGACTGTGGCTACATAAGTAATTAAAATCATAATGTTTAATACCAAAGTGTTTCCCTGACCTTTGTATAATGTTTTTTTAGTTAAGATACAAGATACTGTATATATATACTTTATAACATATATTATTATGACTATGAGGGGGATTATTTATAAATACTTTTCATCATTATGGTTAAAATTTAATAGGCACATTCATGTCATGTGGTATATGCTCAGGTGACAAAAGGGGCTGACAGGCAGAAGTGATATAAGTACTGAAAATTTGTAATTGAATAAAACTCACGTAAAAGTCAAAGTTCTCATCCAAAGTATTTCATTTGAAATATAATTTGAGTAAAAATTACTTAGTTACTTTTATAATTAATATCATGAGGCACATTTTGCTCAAGAAAGGGATGTTTTTACACAGGCAAAAGCATATGTATTCTACTTACTGCCAAATACTTTCATAGATTTGATATGTAAATTTTGAAAGCTTACAGCTATGCCTGGCAGGGTTGACACATTTTACATTAGATGATGACGTGATTGCCTTGTTTGTGTTTGGACACAGAGTTGGCTTGGATATGGCCAAGGGTTTCCTTCACTTTCCAATTAGTCTCAGCAAGGGAATTCAATGTCCCTGCTTCACATTCTCAGCCTCCATCTCCATCTCTTGCTCAGCACCAGCCATCATCAGTGAGGATTTCACACCCGCAAGTGTGTGCAGGTGTGCAAGGACATGTTATTAAAGGAGAACTTTGCTTTTTTTTAAACCTGGGGTCTGTTTTCCACTTTCCTTTCAAACACGTGAGTGATGGAGAAAGGAACGTTCAAGATAGCTCCAGTATTTAGCTGGGCAGGCAGATTGCAGCCCAGCAAATGATAAGTATCGGGCAACCACTCATGTGTAAGTTTGCCCTAAAAATGTGCTTGTTTTCCACACTTAGGTGCTCTGATAGTCTCAACAAGTGTCAGACAATATACTAGAGAGGGGAAATGAAAGAAAGTATCTGTATTACCTGCCGATTGCCATCGTTTGGTGTCAGGTAGAGCAATTTCCCACCAGTGTTTTGACGTCAGTTATCGCGCGATTCCAGGGTGATCCCGCACGATTTGGACACAGACAACAGGACACAGACATCAAAACATAACAAAACCTGGCGATCGGTCTGTTTTAAATGCTTGATGTAGCACATGTTAGCAAAAGTATAAATTACCACATCTGACAGGGTTCTTTGAGAACAACTTTTACGTCCACCAACGTCAGAATCAAACCAACGCCCTTGCTTATGGCAGGAGCATAAGTTAAATTTTAATAATGACAGTGTAATATTCTACTATCACAGGTTAAGGATTTATTAATGCTTGGAATCATTGCACAAGAATGTGTAAGGTGACTTACTCCCATTTGCAGTTTTCCTTGTTTTATTATTTCTTCCTTGGCTTTTCAAAGTGATCTAATAAGTGTTAATAACGAACAGCCCTCTACTAGTTTAATTATTTCTTTAGAATTTGTTTTATTTGTAATATAAAATTGTCTCCATTAGGTATAATTATGTGTATGAAGGTTCCAACTTCCCAAATATAATTAATCAAACAGATTTCCGTCACATTTAATAAAGTTGATATTGCCTTTGGTGATGAACTGCTTGAACAAAAAATTAATTACTTTTCCCTATTGTGATGAGAAAATACGGAAACAATTTAATTAGGTCTTTGGACCCATTGCCAAGCCTTTGGTGTACATGTCTGCTGGTTACAGAGGCAATGTTGGTTTAATGCTGACTTAACCAGTACATACATACATACAGTACATACATAC
>JAVQJG010066806.1:0-13763 GCA_036024015.1 Craterocephalus amniculus | reverse complement strand
TCTGATCTTAATGTAAGTTTGTTTTTGTTTAATACTTTTGTTCTAGTCAGAACACCACAATTGATTCTTTCCACAAAAAATGTTATTGTCGGCACAGAAGTAACGTTGTAACAAGTTTTTAAAGTACTTTAGGTGTTTTGTTCACAAGTTGTTTACATTAAGCTAAAGTAAGATGTTTTGCACTAAATAGAAGGATGTGACTTGGACTTGTGACCAAAGACTTCAGACTTGACTTGGACTTGCAAAAAATGACTTGTGAACATCTCTCCCATGTGGCTACACAGGTTTTTATCTAATGCCCTTCTCATGCCATAATACAAAGTGAAAGAAGTAACAGATGGTTGATGCTTATAGGACCCAACGACGATACATCTAAAAATGTAAAGCGCTTCCTAAATTGGTACCAGATGTTAAGTGTCTTAAGAACCACTAGATTATCAGTATATACACGATAGTTTGTAGGTAAAGAGGAAGAACAAACTAAATGTAACATTTCACAACTGTTGTTGGATGCAGCTCGGTCCAGGAGGGTACGTATTTATTCTGCTTTTCACAGGAAAAAACTGGGAAAGTTGCCAGAATGTCTGATTCAACCTACTCTGGTCTCCATCTTACCGACCAAACCAAAGAAACATCACTTCCTGTGTAAACACATGTTCTTTAAGACAAGGCCAAGAAGAAAAAAACATAACTCATCTTTGCTTGTGTGTTGTGTTCTTCTTCATTATAACCCAAAGATGTTGCACCATAATGTAGCCGACACACCATAGCTTTACCCAAAAACCTTACGTACAGACAGGGTAAGGGTATGGTTGTCTGTGGAAACGCATCAGAGATCAAGGTTTACCGAGCCAAACAGCACCAAATCGTCCCAATCCTGAACGGAAAGACGTTTATGATATAGTGGTGTGTGTGTGTGTCTTATACTTGTTTCCAAGTAATTTGAAAAAAAAAAAATATGAAGAAAAAGGATGTTTATGGTTTGATGATCAAATCTTTTGTCCTAATGGCTTATGGGGAAAGAGCTTTTGGAGTGGATGAGCAAACACTTGAAAATTTTTCCCTTTGTTTGACTAAAAAAGCCCATCTTCATCCCCCCGGCCTGCAGGTCTGTACACACTTTATTAGTCTTGTTTGTTTCGACAGACAGCAGAGTACATCTCAGGATAGAAGCATAGTGGCCAAGCTGAGAGCCATGGAAAACCTAAATGCGCTTAAGCCAGGTGCAGAAAAGGAAATGAATGGCTGAATTTCAAATGTACTCATCTAGAATTTGATGCTCCTGTTGTGCTTTTGCTGAGAATTATACAATTTGGAGACATTTTTTGCTCAAACCCTTTTAAACGATGATGTACACTGTGAGAAAAAGGAGTAGAGTAGAAGCACATTTCTGTCTCCCAGGGTAAAATCTGGGAATATGTTTGTATGTTTAAAGTCTCATGACTGGACTTCGAGGTAAGTATCATATCCATCTAAGGGTATATATACATACTTAACAAAGAAAACTCCTCCCTCACCCACTCTTTCCTTTTCCTCAGGGTGGGTTGGTGGCTGTTAATCTCAAGCTCGGGTACTGTACCAAAGTCGTGGGATCTTGAGGGTCCTATCCAGTATCTTAGCTGTTCCTAGGACTGCACTCTTCTGATGTTTCTCCAGGTATCTGTTGGAGCCACTTCTCCAGCGTGAAAACACGGCCCCCAGTGCTCCAATGACTACCGGTACTACTGTTGCTTTCACCCTCCAAGCCGTCTCCAGTTCTTCCTTGAGGCCTTGGTACCTCTCCAGATTCTCATGTTCCTTTTTCCTGATATTTCCATCATTGGGGATGGATACATCAATAAGTTAGGGATATTGTGAGAGACTCAGCGGATGCCATACATAGGTGTTAAATATTAAACTAATAAAAATGTGGGCTTCTTATTGCATTTAGTAATATCAATGGGAACTTTTACTTATTTCATTAAAATTCTGACCAATTAGGAAAAGTGCTCTGTAAATAACAATAGCAATATCCATAACTTATTGTGAATGGTGTGTATATGTATGTCTGTGTGTGTGTTTATTTTGTAGTAGTAAATTCTACTTATTTATATGTTTGGGAAAAATATCAAGAGATAATCTGTGTTAGGATAAACAAACAAACAAAAGATGAAAGCTTTACAGTTTACTCACACATTCCAGGCAGATTTTAATATGTGGCTGAAAATTTGATTTTACATTTCAATTGCTGTCTTTTTTATGATTCTTTAACACATAATTAACTAATTTCTTAATTTGTTTCACATTATAGTAATTTGCATGATAACCCTGGCTGTAGCTCACAAGGAAATGGGATCATCTGCCAGTCAGAAGGTCGGTTTTTTGAGCCCCGTCCCTGTAACTCAGGGGTAGCCAACCCTGGTCCTCGAGAGCCCCTCTCCTGCAAGTTTTCCATCCATCTCACCTCCAACAAACCTGATTCAAATGAATGAGCCACTGTGATTGGTTGTTGGATCTATTTGATTTGAATCAGGTGTGTTGAAAGAGGGATGAATGGAAAAGCTGCAGGAACGGGGCTCACAAGGACCAGGGTTGGCTACCCCTGGCTTAAACTGATGTCCTTGAACTACGTTTGAGATGACATTTTCATGAATGGGCTACACAAATGGGCGGCTGTGGCTCAGTGGATAGAGCCGTCGCCTACTAATTCAGGCGGTCGGCGGGTCGATTCCACTCTAGCACATGTCGAAGTGTCTTTGGGCAAGACACTGAACCCTACCTTGCCTCCCGATGTGCCTATTGGGGGTAGGAATGTGTGTGACTGTTAGTCCTAAGCACCCAGTATGTATCAATATAGGTGCTGTGTGAATGGGTATGAATGGGTGAATGAGATTTGTCATGTAAAGCGCTGAGTGGTCTGTGACTAGAAAAGTGCAATAAAAGTACAGTCCATTTCAGAACCTCAACGGTGCAGCATATCCCTCAGTTTGTTACTAACTATACCCTAATAGATGGAACCACCCATTAGAAAAACATAATTTACCCATCCTTTACTTGCAACAGCAGTTTTTGCAACAAATCTGATTGCTTTGACTGAAGCACCACAAGAAAAAGATTAAAGAGCCTCCTGCTGATGTAATCCATCTTTTAGTGTCTGTCTATGCCAAAAAATACTGAAAATAAGCCTGGATAGATGAGAAAATATACATGGTAGATGCATTGTCTGTGTTAGGGCAAGATTAAAGTATGTTGAGTATAAAATAGTGAAGAAAAGAATGATGGATAAGGTTAACTAGGACGAAAAATACTGTGGGTGTTTGAGATCAGACATTCTCACAGTCTCCTCCCCCATCCCACCAGGCTCTTTGTAACTGCAGGATAACTACAGGAAGTGCAAAAAATGTTCAGCTATGTTCCATTTACTTGTTGCCAACATGACATATGACAACAGAAATCCTTCTTTAAATAACCTATATATGTTTACAGAAACACCCTGTGTTTCTGTAAGCTCGTGCTGTGTGCTTGCTCTTTTGTGTTCGTTTTGATAGCATTTTCTCTGTTTCTCTGCAGCCGAGTTCCATTTGAGCAACGTCTGCGTAACTTTTTTCCAGAGACTGCAGATTCTTTAAAGATCCTAACATTAACACGAAACAGTTTTAAGACGAGCCTGTGTACTATAACACAACACACATATTATATTCTTCTCATCTGCTATCAATTCCATTTAATCAAACTGGTTCTCCCTTCCTGTTTAACCCTTTAAGTGGTGGCACCCTTAAAATGGAGTGGATTCTCCTCAGCTGAGACAATTTCATGTCAATAATTCATTCAGCTTTTATTTATAAAGCACTTTTTCAGACAAAGCACACTGCAACATGAAGAGGCTTACATTCAAAACAACAAAAAACATCTTAAACCATCATGTCTTCCAGGCCATGAACCAACGACTCACACATAAACACACATAAATGGCAACACACAGCATACAACCACACGCATGCACACACATACAATAATGCTCCCTACAGTCGCTGTTACCCTCACCAATCAGGTTTTAAGCTGACAAAAAATTATAAACAAAATAAAATGTATAAATAAAATAAGTTTAAAAAAAGTAAAATAGAATAAGATAAACCAGTACATTAGAAAATGTAATGAAGAATAGTATAAAAGACATGGTTAAATATTAAAGCAAGTTCATTTATAATGTTAAAAATGATAAATGTAAATATTAAAAAGTGATTTCAAAATAAATCTAACATTGGAGAGAAATAAAGGAAAGTAAAACAATTATGAATACAAAAAGTTAATTAAAAGCTTAATAAAAAAAAAGTTAATTCATAAGTTTTCTTTAACAAATCTGCTGACTGCTTGGAGGCAAATAAAGTCAATCGTTATTGCAGAACACTGGCTGATAATTTGAGTGCTAGTCTCATTCCTTCAACGAGACATTTTTCTTTTCAATATATATATGTATTTCATGAATTTTGGGGATTGCTTGTCTAAAACAGGTCACTCTCCCACGGTAAAAAGATGCTGTGGATGTAGATTTTTCTTATAAAGTGCATCCGTTCTATTTGTAATTAACTTAATCGACTCCATCTTTAAAAATTAATGCATGCTTCCTCAAAAAAATGAATCCAAGCCCATTGGTTAATTGGAATGCAACTTCAACGTCTGTAGGGGAAAAAGGCTTTAAAAACCCTCCCCCCAAAGGTATGCCTTTATGTGTGCAAAGCTAACAGTAATGGATAATATATGAGTAAGCAAAGCTAGCGGTACAGGATGGAATGACCAGCTGCAACACAAAGCCACAAAATATACAGTACATCTCAATTTTTCCCCTTATGTTTTTGAACTGTACATCATTTCTCTCTGAAAAGTAAAGAGGAAAACAGAGCTGACAGATGACGACATGCTATTTCCAAGTCCAAGACAAAGTGCTGTGATTGTTGAACCAACTCACTGAAACAGCCACTTACCATTCAACAGTTTATACACAACTACACAACATTAAAGACTAAACTTAAACAATGTAAGTGAAGCTTTGTAATGTTCGTGAGTGTCATAGTCCATTATAGTTCCGCGTAATCACAGTGACTCATCAGTGGACAGTAAAATAAACTAATCTGGGAATTGAGTTGAAAGACTTCAAACATCAGAAGGACTTACGTGACTGAGGAAGATTAGTGAATGTTATTCATACTGGACAGATCGGTAAACATTTGCAAGCGAGGACAAATGAGGCTTGTTGTGGCAACACATTTAACGGTGGTAACGGGTTCAGAGTGTGTGTGCACGTGTGTGTGTGTAAGCAGTGGCTGACGTCTGTGTCAAGCACTACAATGAACTGATGACATAAGAGTCCTTTGTCGCTATTCAAACAAGAGAAGTTAGGAAGTCATAATAAAAAGGTTTTAAAATGTTTTATGATATAATACTGAACACATGTGCAGCATCTAAGCAGAAGTCTTCAAGTCTGTGGTCGCACCAAAGCACATGGCTGGCTGCTGAACAACCTATACAATATGATGTTGTGGTAATAACTTCCATATATGATAACAAATTGTAATTCATTTCATGTCAAGACAATTTCAAGCCACAATAATGAGTTATTGTGCCGTTTAATAATAATTCACTTGCATCATTTTTTATATTTAAAATGTAGAAATGTGTTCAGAAATCCTAAATAAATTGCTAATCTTGACCAACAGGTTCCACATGCTGTCACTGTGTATCTGTGTTGATATGCAGGCCTGCAAAACCCACACCTAGTCGAGCTCAATGTTAGCATCGCATGCTGTTTATTTTAGCATCGCATTAGCTAAACTGTCAGTGACATCTATCTAAACAATCACGCTTATAAACATAGCAGCCAATACTGAGTCAAAACTCACTGAAAATATCTAAATATCACAAAACTAGTTTATAGACATTATCATATTACATAACATGTCCAGAGCTTGCAACTGAAGCTAACTCTGGCACTGTGGTAGTTTGACTCAGAGGAAATCTACCTTGTTTTCTGTTGAAAGATCCCTTTATATCTATGTTTTTGAATTTTTTTATGATTGTGGTCAATGGAGAAATAGCCTGACCCAGTTTGTTTAGCTGAGCCTCCTAAACACAGCTGATCAGGCTGCTGACTTTACCAGTCACTTAAAAGGATGGGAGAGAATCTTTACATAATCAGAGGCCAGTGAAAGAGAAGACTGATCAAACTCTCTGCAGCACCCACTCCGTTTCAAAATGCAGAACTGATCCTATAAAATGTATCCCTCAAAACTACACAGAGAACATAATCATGCACATCTAAGAATTTGCCTGCACACAAAGTTTCCTCTATAAAAACAATCCAAAATGTTCTCAGTGATGTGCATCACACCAAGCAATCACTCGCGCAGAAATGTGACATTGAGCTTGATTAGTCTGGGACTGTGGTTAGAGCTCACTGCACAATTAGACGGAACCATGCCATCGGAATTAATCCGTAATCATGGACATGGTTGAGAAGGATAACTTCTTGCAAACTTTATTACATATTGAGCTTTGTTTAATGGTCTTTTATCTCCATGCTACTGATACTAGCAAATAAATGCAGCAGAAAACTTGACCAATATTGAAAAACCAGGTATGGTCATTTAGAAATATTGTTTGCATACATTCTCCAAAATCTCAGACCAAAACTTTGAGCTATGAAATAGCGTTTTATGATTAAAGTTATGTTTTGGTGTTTATTGTAGTCAATCCTGTCATCTCTCCTTTGTAGCTTGGCTCTGCAAAACAAGCAACATGTTGTTTTTTTTACAGTGCACGGGAAACCTATAAAGCAAGTCTCTACTAGCATAATTCAACCATCTAGCCTGCTGAAATTAGCATTTACAAGTACTGGGAAAAGCATTTAACTTTAACTTTAGAACATTAGAAGTGAAAGCAAACTCACTGAATGTTGCAACCCCCGAATGAACTGAGTCTGTAATGGTACTGTAGCATGTCCAGCAGAATACCAGGTGTGCACCCTCGCAAAGTAAAGGTTCATTTACGCTCGATGCTAAATATACATCCATGTGCAGATGTCCCTTTCTGTACAAAATTTGCATTTTTACTACCTAACAGTAACTTTTGACAGCATATTTACATACAGTATGTAAAAGGTGAGTACATGAGCTAAAGGCACCCACTGACAGGACTGTTGTTAGCATAATGTTGCTCAACTGGCAAGACAGGCAGATACAAAAGTATTGCTATTCACACTTCATAACCTTCAGTAATGATTCAGACTGTTTTCAGTTTGGTAGTTTAATCAATTTGTTGATAAACTAAGCTGCTAAATTCATCTCAGGACCAAACCTGTTTATGTAAGTGCTGTTTGCAGATAAAGAGAATAAATGGATTTTCTTCTCACAAGGCTGCCACACACTACCTTTTAACAGCCAAGGTCATTTTTAAAAAGCACTGCTCTGGTTGATAAGCTGAACTTGATGGGAAAATATGTATATATATTTGTGACATTTTAGTGTACGGAAAGGTGTGCAGTTTTACACGGTGGTGTGAGTGGGCACCGACAAAGCCAAATGACATTAAACTTGAAAAAAATGAGAGAAAGGAAGACAGAGTAAGGAAAGGAAGGGAACATCATGTGCAGAAGAGCTGAAAAGTGAGAATTAAAAAAAAAAACTTGAGAAGTGAAGAGGAAAAACAGAGACACTACTTCAAGAATGCATGATGGGGTCAAAAGGACTCTGAAATATCTGCCAGTGTTGAAAGCTAGCCTTAAAAGCTTTGAGGGCAAACATGGAAACAACACTGCTGAGTAAGTTAACTGGAAAAGCGGCCAATCAGATGCACAGATAAAAGCAGAGCTGGAGTTTATGTCCTCTAATGGAATGTGCATACAACCTATTTTACACGTCTTGAAGATTTATCTCCAGGGCTAATCTTTATTCTCAGAGCTTGATATGCACTGTTAAAACATGTACCAACATTTTGCTGATTCCTTCTTAATGAAGTACAATGGAAACAAAATCACCACTTTTTCATGCTGTGTAGGAAATTGTAGTCGCCAGAAATATTAAATCAGCCAAATTCTTCAGCATGCTCGATACTTCTTTGCGCTCATGCACACGTTTTTGCAGGATTTCTTCCATAGAAACATTACATGCTTCCCAAAGCTCCGAAACTCAAATCAAACCTTGCTGATTGAATCCATGCGCAGAGATGTTCAACAGATGTTCTTTTTTTAATGTGCAGAGTGTATTCTGTATTTAAACTATAACATACTTCATATTTAAACAGACTGTTATAAATCTTCCCACGTGTCGCACATATGTCCTATCACAATGTTTACGAGTAGCAGGGACTCAGTGTGATTCATTACCCTTAATAAATGCTATGTTTATCTCAGTGTTCCTTTGGAGGGGGATTTGTTTTGTAACTTTTCAGTTTAGCTTTCATATATTAGAGGAGGAAAAATGGGTGTTAGCGCACTGAAATCAAAGTTGGATCTGGATGACCATATTTTGGATTTTCAGCTGTCACTGATTGGCTTGGAGTTTTTTGTTTAGCCAAATCTTGGCTTCACAGAGTTTAGAAATCTATTTTGTCACACAACTTCCAGCAGAAGACCATTTTTAACATTATTGGTTACATCATAATCCTTTTGTATATCTTATTTATTATGACCTGTGACAAAGGAGTTATGATGTCTTCAAGGCCTTCTGTTGTGTCCGATTGTGACATTACATCAGGTCTTTGGTTGTGGAAGAGATGTACTGTTTCCACTCTGTAAACTTTGTCCCGTATGTTGCAATGGCTGAAAAGAGGGAGAACAAATAAGAAGAGCAAGATACTCCTCTACTGAAAGATGTTTGGCCAGTCCAAATATTATCAGTCCTTGAGCTGTCAAAATGCATGTGCCTTTGCAACGGGAGTTAGTCAGCATCATCTTAACACAAGAAAATGTACTGATAACTGTCCTCTCCTCTGGGGAACATTGTCTCCAAGCCAACCATTAGTATTGTGTTGGTGTTATCATGGAGTTTTATTTCCCACTTATTTCTGGCAATGAATTAAGAGCTATCTTACAAGCTGTAGCAATAAACAAACAGAATGAAGCCTGCATGACAGAGCTGAAAAAATTGGCCACCTGGCACCAGTTGTCCATTCTCTGATCATATCTCATAGCCTGCACATATGTGTCCACCATAACCTGGATTCCTGTGTAAAACTTTGCCACAGAACTGCTGTAGTCCCACAACTGCCATAGGCCTTGTACTCAACCAGATAACCACCCAATGACCTGCTCACATGGCTCAACATTGTTGACATCAGAATGTGAATTTCAGGTAAGCAATGGGTCCCTATTTACTAACTCCAGTTCTAAACTTAACCCTCAATGCAGTTACACGTTTTCACCCTGCTTGTTTTTTGAGTGTCCAGGTACCCAGCTGTTCTCCTTCCCCTGCTGGAAGGACCGGAAGCAGGGAGTCAGAGCCCCACGCCACGAGGTGATGTCAGCTTTATTATCACATCACATTAGACACATTAGTTAGGGAGTTATATGTCCATTAGCCCATTAGTTTAAGAGTCTTATTCCAAAGAGAAAACTTCTATCTGTAAACAAATTAATGTAAGTTAACACTGCAACAAACTTTTTTATTCCCATGTATCAGTGATTAACGGCCAGATGTAGAATTTTAGCATCTGGGCTACATTTAATCTATTAGGAAGGTGCTCATTAACAGTATTACTGAAACAGACAGTTTTCTGCATGTCACAGCAAGAATAGTTTTTATATGTCAAACAGGGAATTTCGACTTTTACGGCTCTGCATCACTGGTCACAGGTCAAATTAGTAAACAAAGAGCTACTCTGACCCCAGTGAATTCTTGCGCTAGATAAGCTGCAGGAGAGCCGTTCATAAAGGTCGCACATGGGTCACTTGGAGATAAATAGTGGATCTTTGTGTGACTGAGGCAGAGCAGTGGACGTGAGAGGAGCCTTTCTTTTCCTGTGTTGTGACTTAGAGGCAGCTTATTTTACAGGATGTGATGAGCAGTGTGGTTAGTAATATGCGCCCTGATGAAAAGGATTAAATTGAGAATTGTGGTGAGAGGGACACTGCTCGCCAATGGAGAACTGGATGGTTTTCTGGGTATTTACACCGACAATGGATTAGTTCAAAACAGATATAGGCTTAAAGCAATTATTGTCACAACGTAACTAATTATGCATAAAAGCTCCATTTCAACCACGGGAACCCCCAAAAGGGTCCTTTCCTTAACACCATCCATTTCCACCACAGGCACTAAACGGGGTTTTGGAGGACAGATTTCAGGCTAAAAAACAGCCCTGGTAGAGAGCCATTATGAGACCATTTATAAACTTTGGTAACATTGATTTATCAATGTTACCAGCAAAGTCTATCTTCTCTCGTCAAAGCACTTGTGTGGTTGAGTTGGGAGAGTCTAACATGTTTTTTGCTGACTTTTCAGGCTCAATCATCTGCAAGTTATTTACATTTTACAAGCTGTCAACAACAATCTCAAAACCTGTTGACTCAAACTTGTAATGCACTTGTTACCGCACATAAACACACTATTTCAACTGCAATTCATACAACCCAATGCGCCCAGTTGGTTTTCTACACCAAACCTTTCATGTGTTGAAAAGCAAAAAAATAAATTAATTAATTAAAAAATCAAAAATGAAAATATCTTAATTCTGAGTACAGAATACTTTAGGAATCTCATGGGACCAGTTAGGCTCTTATTTACGAACATTCCAAATAGCGAGTGCTAAATAAATTGCCCTGAAAATTTTTAGCACCTGTTGTGTTTCCATGTTTAGAGCTAATCAGTAAATAGATACTTATTTTCATAAATTATGTGGTATTGAATTGGTGCCTGAAGTCCAGTACTCGCCGATACCGATACCAAAATTTGGGGCAGTATCGGAAGCATGCCCTCAATGAGTGTGTTTTTGCGTCTGTTATCAACTCTGCACCTGTTTGAAGTGGCGCAAATCTTTGATAATTTAAGGCCTTATTGTGCATTCTGGGTGACGAGTGGTAAAGCGACTGCATCAAGAGCGTAATAGTTCTCATATTTTCTAACTATGCTTGTTGCTGAAGGATTCCACAAGGGAGCGCACTAAAGAACTCAGACCAGATAGAGCTGCTGAATTTGTAAGCAGTAAACATGGCAACAACAGAGGAGGTCAGTATTTGGATCATTTTGAGAAAAAACTACAGCAGTTGTATCACAGATGGTATGTAAGGCCCTGAAACTGAGCACACTGTTCATGTTACATTGGTAGAACATGCACTTCTCTTCCTCAACATGTTTAAATACTCAACTATAGCACATTTACAATTGTGTTAAAGGGAACATATCAATATCCACTTTTTTGTCTTTTTCGAGCATTCAGGAGAGCAGAAAAATGTCATTTATTCACTTTCGGTGCCGCGTATATATCTTATTATTCTTTTTGGATCTGTTTAGTTTTCTCCAATCTCCATTACGTTTTCCTATCTATTACGTCACTGTATTTGCTGCGGTTCTGCTTAATATGATCATGTTATTTTTTTTAAAAGTTCTCTGCAGATCGTTAGCGGCTAAGAGGCTAAGGGGGTGGGGTCAAACCAAGGAAAAAACGCCCTGTAACCAGGAAGGGTGAAATATCTGTTAAGATTTAAAGATCAAATCAAGCTGCTATCATTGACTGTAAAGAAACACCTCAGAACAGGGGTTAAGAAGGGGCATGTGAAACTTTACAAACAGTGATTTCAGACCAAAGGATTGCAATGTACTTTATATAAACCATAAATGAATGATTTACATATGAAAAGGAAGAATTTAAAAGCATGATATGTACACTTTAAATAAAATCTGCAGGCTTTAACAGAACCAACGACTCCATCAAACCACCAGGTGACGATGACCAAACAGGTCATCGTCATTAGGGCTGGGACGACGCGTCGACGTAATCTACATCATCGATTACGTAAATAGGTCGACGCAAATTTTGCGCGTTGATGCGTCGTGAATGACGTCATTTCAATGATGGCGGCGTCCGAGGGAAACCTTGTCGCTACTAAAGCAACAGAAATGCACAAAAAAGTCGCTCTAAGTCTTCCAAAGTCTGGGGATATTTATCCCGGTTTCTATACTGTCAGCGCCACGGCCTAAATAATAATAATTATATCGTTTGCAGCGTCCTGTAGAGTAGCAGCGACCATTAGTAGCTAACGGTTAGCTGCTTAGCTTAATAGCTAACAGTTGCTAAATAGTGAAAGGTTTCTGCCCACAGGGCTCCGGGTGTGAGATGACACGCTGCTGAGGACACAAATTAACCCTGGAGCAGCCGAGATGCGGCACACTGGCGTCATATGAATTGACCATAAGTAAAGATGTCATGAACTTCGTAAATGAAGGTGATACATTTTTAGGTGGATTCAGTAACAATGTTACTCATCAAACCACCTACATTGTCAAAATAATCATATAATGAAATTAAGACAAATTTCAGTATTTTATATGGAAGGAATATAGGAAATATTATTTTCTGTTATATTATTTCTATCATATTATTATTAATACATGTTATTTTTTAATAATATTTAGAATATTTGAAAATGAATTGTTAATTTCATAGATTCATAGATTTCTTGTATTGCATCTTTTTGTTGAAAATAATCGATAGACTAATCGCTTTATCGAAAAAATAATCGATAGATTAATCAAAGAAAAAATAATCGTTAGGTACAGCTCTAATCATCATCCTTACATCCTTACAGTTGACATCCTGATAAATTCCAGTTAGGTTTCTGACACCATCACAGCACTAAAACAGCTCTGTTAGGTTGAACACTGATTCTCGTCAAGTTTCAGTCCTGGTCCTGCTGGGACTCAGCGCTGCCTTTGATACTATTGATCACAGAATCCTGCTACACAGGCTGGAAAACTGTGTGGGAGCAAATTACAGAATACATCAGTGATATGTTCAGAGTATATAAACCTGTGAGAGATCGTAGATTCAAAGACTCAGGTCAGCTGGTCCAGACCAGAGTCCAGACTAAACATGACGAAGCAGGTTTTAGCTGTAATGCAGCAAACGAATGGAACAAACTGCCAGTAGAAATTAAACTTTCACCAAAGGTAGAACTTTTCAATTCTGTGTTAAAAACATTTCAGTTCTCATGCATCTATGCATGAAATCTGCACAGTAATTTTAAACTAATCTTACCTCTAAGCAAGTCAATTGTGATTTAATTTTAATTTAATGTTGTTGTTTTTTTTATTAACTTGTTACTTATTGATTGTATTGTGATTTGTGCTATTTGTTATGGCCTTTTACTACTTTTTAATGCTTTCTTTGCACTATTTGTAGTTCTTTTAATGTTTTATGTAAAGTACTTTGAATTGGCTTGGAGAGGAAATGTGCTATACAAATAAACTTGCCTTTCCTTGCCTTCCACTTATTATAAAGTTACCAAGGTTTGAAGCCTTGTTGAATCAGTATCAGACAAATATTATAATTAGGGCTGGGCGATATGGCCAAAAAATTAAATCTCAGATTTTTTTAAACCAAATCCGATTTTCGATTTTAATCGATTTTCTGTAATCTTCCTGTCTTTTTCTTTAAAACAGATCACAAACTGTAGGTACACCCCTTGTTATTTGTTATTTGTTCTTATTTGTTCTTTGTTCATACTATGGTCTATCTGATCTATTTTACTTTTGTAATGTGTGAAAAACTCTAAATAAAAACTAAATTAAAAAAAA
>JAVQJG010066795.1:0-10811 GCA_036024015.1 Craterocephalus amniculus | reverse complement strand
TACAGAAAGAAATCTAAATGCCACCAGAAGTGCTGCATTATCAGTTCAAGTTCAAGTTATTTATAAAGCACACTAACAACAACCTATCGGAACCTGAGGCGCCGTACATTGGAAAAATGCAGTGCATAAATAATAAACAATAAAAGTTTAAAAGCTATAAGAAAAAGAAAGAATAGAAATCAGGAGTGACCCCTAAGAATTGACGATTCTTTGATTTTATTCGAATTTAATATTGAGCGTACAGGCTATTATAAGTACCTTCTACATTTATATCAGATCTTATGAATCAGATCATTCTAGATAACTAGAATAAAATATAGAATAGAATAAAATATTTATAAAATATTCTAGAGGAGGAGGCAAGTGCACTGACCAGCACTGAGCAGCTGCCGTGTGTGCGCAGCAATGGCCCGAGTATTTGGCCTCAGCGATGTGCCACACATATTCTGTGCGCACCCCGTAGGTAACTGCTGCAGACCCGACGCACCAGATATCTGCTCCTTGCAGAGAGTCAGCTGTACCTGATCCAAAATATTGGTCAGATGAATCTCTTCTGACGGCCCTGCCGATCTTATTTGCAGATTTTTTTATTATGAGCATTTTTAATTTGGTTCTTCATCTTGTCTCCTCTTAACTTCATCCGCTGTTCTTCCGGTTTTTCAAGCCGCATTTACTTTTTCGCAGATATTCTCCCATATTGCAGCAACCCAGGTAACATTTAGATTTTCTTTCTTGAATCCAATTGAGCAATGTACAAGGAAAAATCATTATAAGCTACTCACTCACCCAAAATCAGCTATTTCCATAATCATAATCTCTCAGCTGTCCCTCAGAATAAAAGAATCGTGTGCGGATTACATTTGTAATTGTTCCCCTTGTGTTGCACAAAACTTGTAAATTCATAGAATGTGTGTCCTTCTGGTTCCTATAAATATATTCTCTTTCTGAAGGATTAATTAAACCATATACTGATATAGAGAGCGACTCAGTGTAGCACCTATAAGGCAGGATAACAAAGATGAGATGTGATGGAAGTTTTATTTCTATAATCGTCTTGCCTTTTTTTCTGACAATGCATTATTAATGGCTAGAAACTACACCTACAATTTAACAAACAATAACAGGAATAGTTAATTTGCACAAATAGAAAAAGCACAAGAGAACAATATGAGAGAACAGAATTAAGACAGATTACTATAGCAATCAACAGTAATGGCCAATCATGTTCACTGTACTTACATTACATTTCTTTATAGTGCACCTGACAGGCACAGAAAAAGGACCCACTGCTGATCCAAACTGGATCTCTCCCTCCAAGTCTTCATTGATCTGCAGGGATGTAATAACAGGACAATGTGTTTGTGGGAATCCAAAGTTAAGGTCTTAGAAATCTGACCCAAAAAACAAGTGGACTGGCAGTAAGAGGGATGGGCAAATATTAGAAAATAACTTTTTCTTACACTCACAGACTATTTTTTGTCAATGGTAAGATGAAAGGATTGTTACCAACCTCATGTGTGGCTAATGAATATTAGGAAAAAGTTGGAAACAGTTTAGCTTAGCCTGACAGAAAGACTGGAAACAGAAAATTTGTTTGACCTTTTCTGAGTTAATTACATTCTCAAACTGTATCAAGACTTTCAGAAATGGATATTTAACAATGTAGTGAAGTTTATTTTAAAAAAAACAAAGAATCTAGAAAAGCTCATCAGTGTCAAAAATAGTTTGCTGTCATTGCCATCTTCAAGTTTTAGTAGAGATTAAATCATCATAGGGAAAAATTCATTTTGATTTGATTTGTGAAAGCTACTGTAGCTTTATATAGAAATGCATGAAGTGTAAAAAAAAGTGAACAGAAAAAAGCAGTACAGCTCAGAATGACATTAGGAGATTAATATTTATGAAAATGCAGTCTAAAAGTTGCTCCGTGATCCCTGGAACATACAGCAGGCTGAAAGACTGTTAAAATTAGATCCGGATACATTTATTAGATGACTAGTTTTATTGGCTTACACCAGGACATGTTCACCATCATGTGCTGACATGAATACCTTTATACAATTAACAATAATAATAATGATAATAATGATAATACTACTACTACTACTACTACTACTATTAATAATAACAATGACAGAATAAGATAATTTAGAAATGGTGTCTGCTTTCAGAAATAGCTATGGTGAGAAAAGCAAGTCTTCATTGTACATTTCTAAACTAAATAATAAATAAGGACCCCATTACTACATTTTATCTATCAGACACATACTCCTTATATTAGAAATAGTGTTGGACTAGATGTTTTACTCCTTAAAACTGATACTGCCATTGGATTTTTGAGTCCATTCCAAGTTGGGCTCAAAGAAAACTGAATATTTCCTGCTGATCTGAGAATACCATTTTCAAAATAATGACATATATAATATAATCTATGTATTTATGCCATAATATAATGTATAGAGAATAGAGATGCTTCAAGTCATTATATAGGTTAAGTGATCAGTACATGTCTGAACGACGTGGAAACAGTACTAACCATAGGCTGGAAAACTGTCTGTATATCACAGGACATCCCAGTAGATAAGGGACCAGGAGGCTCAAAGCTGAAACACAAACCACAGTAATAAAAATAGGATGACATGCATTTTACAAAACAAGTGACTTTAATATACTAAAAATTAAAAGAATGCAGCTTTTAGGTTCATGCCACTGTAATATTGAACATTTATATGAAAGCAGAAGAAGAACGGATTTCATAGCTTAAGTATCAGAACAATAGCAAAATGCAAGAACTGAGGAAGGGATGAAACATGTTCATGCCTAAATGACAGCTGCACATGCTCTATCCAACCAAAGATCAGCCAGCCCCTTCATATGAAATAATGAGGCATGAAGAATCTTTTGAGTGAATCAGAAAACAAGTCAGAAGCAAGGTTGAGAGTCAACCTGATGCTCGCAGGATAAAAGGCACTTCTACATAAGAAAACACTGATATGTAGTGCAGAATGGCAGGGATTGGATGGTGGCATAAACTGCACCAGAAACAAAAATGTATTTCCAGACGAGCAGAGAAACATGAGGGCAGTTAGCTATTTCAGAGCAACATGTGTACCACACTGCATGTTTATGCCGACCTTAACACTGCCCTGAGAAGCATGAACACTTTCCGTCCCTCCTGGGACATGCGGGGCCAAACGATGCCGGCAGGCAAGCAGCCAGCCAAAGAAGTCAATAAATAAACAAAAAGTGAAAAATCTGCAGCTATGAGCATTATAAGGGATTAGCAACAGTTACAGCACCCAGTACATGTCAACTTCTCTGTTGAAGTACTGATAAAAAGAAAATTCTAATATATTTATCATTATTTTTTTGTTTAGTCTCATGCAGTAACACAAATTCTCTATTACAGCAAAATGAATATTTTGTTTCATTCCCATTAATACACACTGTGTGAAAGACACAATGAAAAGATTCTATACACAGTGTTGAATAAAAGTTTTACAGAACCCAATAAGCCAACATTCATATTTTCTATTTTAAAAGGTATCCATCAGTCTTTTTTTGGTCCTCAATTATGACAAAATTTTGCAAAAACAGAATAAAATGATAATGTTTACCTATTTTATGTTGTGCCAAAGCATTATGAAATCAAAAGGTGGCATATGCTTTAGTTGGATGACATTCTATACAATATCAAAGCTCATTAATCAAACATAATTAAGAAAGAGACAATGAAGCCACAACATAAATATGCCTCTGCACATATCAGCAAGTTAGGGAAATGGGCCAGTACAGTTGGTTTGGCTTTAGCCAACTATTTGAAGTCAGGGCAGACAGGCTGAACACCACTGTGATCTGGAAATATATGAAAGATCTCCACCTGGCTGCAAAAACCTGAGGATAATTCAAAAAGTCACTGCACGGTCATCAGAATCCATTTTTTTTGTCCCTCCCCCCCGCTTTTTGGCAAAATTCTTTATCCGGACTGTTCTTCTGTAGCTTCAAGACAGGTGGCATAAAAAGACGCATGAAGGAAAATAGAGCAGTTCACTTGGGATTAAATGCTGAGTGAGGCAGTGTTTGAAAAAAGCTCAGCCCTATATAAACTGCTGCAAATGAGGCCATACTCTGCAGTGCGTCCATTGCAGAGGCCTGAAATGACGGCGCACGGAACGGCGGTTTCTGTATCACTGGCTATACCGTGGGCTAAATTATACATTCTCAGTGCTCCCAGTTGGCTTTTCCTACAGTAAATCAATAAGCATGCTCTGTTCATAATTCAGTTCTTACATTAAACACCCTCATGCTCGTACCACTTCATAAGACGATCTACAGCTTCAAAGCTGTGTCTGATGTGAGCGGCTATAACTTAAATAATCCGTGCATAGTTCATATTTGGAGGAGAATTCACATGCTCCTCATCTCCTGACGCTACGACCAAACGCTCTGCTCTGTAACCATATGAAGACACATTTAAGGAACTATGCAGAGCATGCTCTGCAAACCATAGAGATGGTTTCCTTTGTTTCTTGGACTTCACTTGATCAAAAACCACACAGATGCTGCTTAACAACATGTTGCAATAGTTCTCTGAAATAAATATGAGCTACTACCAAAATACATATGACTGACAGCACATTGACATTCACAGAGTCATTTACATATATTAAAATGCTGATAGGTCACATTATTTCGAATTTGGTCTGATGAGATTAATCATGATTTTTAATCTTTGTCAACACTTATTCAACACAGACCCTTATTATAAAAACATCCTCCATTCTAGATCAGCAAGCTCACCATCTGTAGGAAAGTCCAGCTATAAACACACAAGCTACTGTATCCTCTAATGTAGCCCAACCAACACGTTAGGAGTAAGAATCATTAGACCATCTATGATCTGAGATAACTAATGCAGATATTGGCAAGATTTTTAACTGGTCAATGGATCCCAGATGAAGAGCTGACTGGATGTTTAGTGATGTAAGAAGGTTTAACTGACAGATGCATGTTTATAGCATATTTAGTTGTCTGTGATACAGTATTACAAAAGTTAAGGATTTGTTGATGTATTCAGCAACAGTTAGCAAAGTAAATCACAAAGATATATTGTAGAATTTTAATATTCTAAAAAACCTAAAATACTATCATCGTCTGATGATGTCATAATGTTTATTTGTGGAAGCCTGCAAATCTCCTAAACCTGCTAATGAGAAGGAAACAGCAACCAATGGATGAATTTGAACTATTATGATCCTGTTTTATAAACACTGACTGCATGCAGAGGAACGATAATAAAACATGTTAAATGTGCAGGAGTCACAGTGAGTTTGGCTTACTGAGACTTTAACTCTTCCAGTGGCATCCTCAGGTCGAAATTCCACTGCTTGTGGAATTTAAATATGGGGTGTACGCTGCGTAAAACCCCCTTAAAAACAACAGTTAATTTGTAGATTAATAATTGTATATGCATACATTCAGTAAAAACTTTATTGGGTACGCATGTTCAATTGCATGTTAACACAAATAGCTACCCAGCCAATCACATGAAATCAACTCAGTGCATAAATGGCTGACTTGCTGAAGTTCAAACTGAGCATCAGAATGAGGAAGAAAGAGTATTTAAGTGAGTGTGAATTTAGTGTGAATATGGCATGATTGTTGGTTCCTGGTCTGAGTATTTCAGAAACTGCTGATCTACTGGGAGTTTCACACACAACCATCTAAGCGTTTACAGAGAACGACCTGAAAAAGAGCCGATTTCCAGCAGTTTTCTGGACCAAAATGTCTGGTTGATGTCAGATGTCAGAGAATGGGCAGACTAGTTGGAGATGATGAGAAATGCTACAATAACTCCAATAACCACCTGTTACAACCAACACATGGACAGGACAACATCTGAATGCACAACATAAAGCAGATGGACTACAGCAGCAGAAACCAACACCGGGTGCCCCTCCTGTCAGCCAAGAACAGCAAACTGAGGCGACAAGGCACACAGGTTTACCAAAACTGGCCAATAGAGGACTGGAATCAGTTTGCCTGGTCTGATGAGTCTTCATCTCAGCTCCCTCAGTCAAAGGCTCAGGTCTGGAAGGAAACAACATGAAAGCATGCATTCTGCTTTTTATTTCTGATTCCGACTGCTGCTGTCATGTTTGTCATGTTATAAATAAGCATCATTGGTGTGAACTTGTAACCAGATTTTCAGCTTTCATATCACTGTTTCCACCACAGCTTCAGCTGTTAGTTCACATTCCAGCACAGAAAGCAACACATCCCACGATGTCTTCCGCTCAGCCAGCAATTTACAAGACAAGCTAAGAAGTCCAGCTAAACACAGCATCTCTGGGATGATTTTTCACCCAGTCTGACAACCCCAGGCCGTCAGAGATTTTGTCTTAGTAGTAAAAGGATACGGCAGATCCCATTCTGGCACGAATGCACCTACGCTAGGCAGGGGGGCGTGGGGGGAGAGGAAAGCCATTTTTAGAAATTCAGGGGGCGTTCAGGGAACCATAGGCTGGTGTGAAAAAGACCAATGTGTTCCCAGTTCATGTTCCTCTCTTCAAATGTGCTAATGTTTTTATTGTTGTTGTTTTTTCACGGTTGAGCCAGGAAAACTTTGAAGTTGTCACAAATGATCTCTGTACAGTATGGTTGGCTTGAATCTGTGAGTAACAAACATTTCACACACAAGAAACAGTGAGTAGTGGAAAGTGGGTGTATAGATGGTGAATTAGTTTGTCAGCATGAAAAAGAATAATTTCTGACATCAAACTGTTGAACATTGATAATTAATAAATAATCTGAAATTGCCCTGATGCAGTTTGTAGTTACCACTTCATACAATTTGCAGATGTATTATGAAACTGCTAAATATTATTGAACTGGTTTTACTGTGTGAACTAAAATCTTGTAGCATATATTGCTCTTGACTTTATACATTCTGTTTAATTGCTAAGCTATGAAAAATGTGAGGGATAATTGACTGTACTTCAGTCACATGAAGGAAAACACCACATGAAGGGGTACAGTGCACAGTATGTGTGCACTCACCCATTTGGTATGTAAATGTGTGTGTGTGTTTGCCACATGTGAGTTAGTAACCGAGGACTGGAAGGTGATATGTTCAGACAAGTGGTCCCGCATCAAGGCTCAAGAACAGCATCGGTGGTTTCCAGCTGACCCTGTTGCTGCCTGCGAGACTCTTCACTCAGTCAGGCAGAAAGAGGAGAGAGAAGAAGAAACTACATTGAGTCATGGGAGAGCTGATAGAAAAGTGATACACAGGGAGCGACCTGGAGAACAATGCATCTCTGCTGGGCCTGTGGGCTGCTGGCAGGCTCAGGAAGAGGCGAAAGAGGAGACATCGACTGACTCATTTAGCTGAGACTCATAAGAGGAGCTGTGCGCGTGGTGTTCCAAGCTGGGATCCATATGTGGGAGGACTGGCTTTGCTTTCACATGCACTTCACCATCGTTTAAAATGACAAAATGCTGGTTGGGTTTCTGACTGCTGATATAAGAGTGAGTGTTTCCGTACGATGACTGGAGGTGTTCAACATATTGTGCATTCTTACGACCTCTAACATGTTATTTGCTCGCCATGAGGTGCCAGAACTGTCTCTGAAACCAAACTTTAGTAAATAAAGATTTACTTATTGACAAGAACTTTATATTTCAAATGCTTGAGAGAAATCAGACAGCACTGCCACTGAACAACATGAGCTTTTCAAGTGTATTAATTTACTTTCTCTTTCATCAGTATATTTAGATGTTTCTTACGTATGACAAAGAAAAAAGATCAGAGCAAAGCAATGTCACTGAACAACAACAGCTAATTATGAATATTTATTTGAATGTCTCTTTCATCTCCAAAAGATGAATGTTTTAATATTTTTCTCCCTTTGCACTAAGTTTAGTTCTGGTGGGCTGATTCCTTATATATTTTGTGTTTTCACACCCACAGACACTGATCTTCTCAAATAACTGAATTTACAAGTTTCCATATTAGAGTGTAAACTATAAACATGTAGCCTTTCTCATAAACTCTTTACACTGATAGTATCTGTACTAATGTATGCACATATTTGGCTTTTCGCAACAATCATTCATCCCACCACCTTTAAACAAGGCAAGAGTCAGGTGTCAGTATGGCAGCTGCGGAGGCAGTGGAAGCGCTCAGAACCAGGGATTCTCAGAATTAGCTCAAATGTTCCTGTTATGCTTTCACAGCTACTAATTTCTAACATATGAGGCATTATTCAAACATCAGTGGCTCCATACTTGAGAGATGCTCTAGTGAAATGTGCACAAAATTTTAAAAGAAGCAACTCTTATCAAGGACAACTAATTTCCCAGTGGTCCTGTGCAAGTAACTGATGCAAAACAAGTTTCAAATTGATATGAAGCAGCTGCCTTGGTTGCTATTAGTTCTGCTCCTCTAGCGGCTCACGTATTTTTTGTGTTCATTAGCTGTGACACACATGGAGCTGTACTGACTGATGCCATTATGCATACACAAAGGAATTTGTAGGAATTTATCAATAGGAAGAAAGCCCTAAATGTAGAATCAAACCTAAAACATCCAGTTTGCCGTTATTAAGAAGGCAGGTTTGAGCTGCATACCTGATGATTTTCCCAAAAGAGGCCATACGCCAAGTCATGACAATGAAGATCACAATAATCCATTGCGCCCATATTACTACAAAGAGTGAAAACAAGGCAAACTACACAATTCAATGTACATTAACTTTAAATAAAAAGATTTAAGATTGACAGCAGAATTTATCCACATTCTCATATTATTCAATCCTTATTCGACTTAAGTCACTTAGCTTAAAACCTAAGATTCACTTTCAAGGTTTCTTAAGTATTCAGTCATTTACTATGGTATTCCTTGTTAATTTTTTACCCATATATGTGAATCATATCATTTCTGTTTGATATTATCATTTGATTCAAATCTAAACAACAAACATCAGAGTTTTATGTTCATAAGAAAAATTAAATAAGTTAAGATTTAATCAGAGTACAAAGTGCATGTAAGGCTGGAGATTTGTACATGTTTTTCAGGATTTGTGCCTTTATTTTTTGATAAACTATAGGCTTCTGTGAGGAAAAACTTACTTGACAGAGACAAAGTCCTTCAGCTGAGGAGACACCCTGAGCAGCTTGCAGTGGTTAATGGTGTAGCTGATGTTTGTCAAGATGATCTTCTTCTTGTATATTTTCCCCACTTCGAAGTCCTTAAAAAGGAATATTGAAAATAGACTAAACTGTTATGACACTTGAGTCATAACAATCTCTTTGATATTACTTCTGCATACTGCCTGCTCACTTTTTGAAACAGAGAAAAACAGAAGTAGTACCTTGAAGAGGATGACCTCTGGTTTACTGATGAATGAAGGACCTTTCAGCTGTTTACAACAAACTCTTTGCGGAGTTGTGGGGATCTTTTGCCCACTCATGGAAGGCTGGTCTTTCTTTTCATCTTTTTGTTCTGGTGCAGATTCCTCAGTTTTACAGGTGAGCTTCTGTAACCACACAAGGATACAAAAGCTTGTAGAGCCCATAGGACAAGTAAAATCATAGCACAAGAAGGAAATGTCATGGAATATTACGAAAGGTTCATGTGGAGCAGAATCTGACCTAACATTGTTTTGTAAACATTTCGGTAGTTAATTTCGATTTTACATCTCAGCAAGGAAATTTCATTTTGAAATAGTCTGCTGTGATGCAAGTTTGGTTTATAATAAACCTTCGTGTCATGCAATGGTTTATGTATCTTAGTGACAGTAAAGTGTAGACATTTAATCATCACTCTCTTTCTGAAGAATCATTTCATTAGCTGCGTTGCATCACTGTACACATCTATTGTACTGGGCAGTAGCCTTTGATGAAGGCATCAGTGTGATCTGTGCGTCAAGAAGAGAGATCACTTCCACTTGACTTGTTACTGGCTCAGATCTCTGAGCTGTAACACTGTGCTCACGCTGAGGCCTCAAAAAGACCAACACAATGAAAAGTGATGCCTGTCGCCCCACATTTCAACTACTTGAGGCTGCTGAATGAGACAGAGAGCCGACTCACCTCTGTGGAAGTGAGCTACTGTGTAAACATTTCTATCTTTGTGTATTTTTACAATAGATGTATAGATAAGAAGATATATATATCTGGAATATATATATATATATGGAAGATTTATAAATATATATATATGGAATATACTGTATTAATATATATATGTATGATGAGGTAGTAATTCAATATTTATCCATCTATCTATCTATCGTTATAAAAGTATTGTATTGATTCGAATCGATATTGAGAAATACTTTGGATTGAAGCACGGAAGATCTTATTTTTGCACTTTCTTTGTTGAGAAAATAGTGGAAGTAGCACTAACTGTACTTTCATTTAAAAAAGTTGTATAATTATTGAAAATAATGCCAAAAAAGGTTTAGCCCCTGTTGATTCAACTTGGAGAGGTGAACTTAATAAAACGTTGAGTTACTTGATGTAACCTTGGTTCTTTGATAACAGAGTGAGGTGTTTCACTATGGGAATCGCCTGGGCGTGACCAACTACGGAAGCTCCAATGACCTAACGTCTGTCCGTGACAGACCCGTTGAGCCGTGCTCAGGGCTCCGCCCCCCGTATAAATACGGCCAACCGACCACTCCCAACTTATTCAATTCAATTCAATTCAACTTTATTTGTATAGCGCCAATTCATAACAAAGTCATCTCAAGGCGCTTCACTGACAATCAGTCCAAGTAATCTGATTGTCACACATTCATATATAC
>JAVQJG010066792.1:0-30754 GCA_036024015.1 Craterocephalus amniculus | reverse complement strand
ATCTCTTAGTCAGGGACACGGCAACCTGAATCATGAAAGTCGCTGTTATGGTTACAATTGTTTTAAGTCTCCAAGAAAACAAGGTGAGTCAACGTTGACTGAGTGTTTGTATATTTCTTACAATTGGTTGACCACCCATAACAGGCTGTCCCAGCCAGTGGTTCCTTCGTGCTCTAGCTGGTGGTCATAGTGGAGCAGCAGGGCACTTAACATCTCTCTGCTGCCGATGATGGTGGCCACATCCTGCAGGGGAGAAGCTGGCCTGGGGAACCGGGTCACTGGAGGCCCAAAAGAATTAGACATCAAACCACCCATCGAGTAAACACAAATTAGTTGTCTGTCATTTTTTTAGAATTTCTTCAATAAGAAATGACATCATGATCCTACCCTCTATTGCAGGTATGTCTCCGTTGAGTTTGGCTCTGCTGGTGAAGGGTGCATTCTGCAGCACGACAGCAAACAGAGGAGGGATGAGAGACTGAAGAGCCGACAGAAAAACGTGGAGCTTGTGTTCATCCAGACTGAGCTCTCCTTGCTGCAGAGAGAAACATCGTTCAGAACGGAGAAATAATCTGTTCAGTTCCAAGGTTTCTAGCCTTGAAATGCTCCAGGAGTATTAAGTGAACACACAATTACTCACCATAAGTAGTTTTTCTATCCGCGCCAGCAGGGAAGGGATGAGTGCAGTGTGCAGGCTGCCCAGCTCGGTGGCCCAGGCAGCAAAGGCAGGGATGAAGACCTGGTGGACAGCATTGACCACTCGTTCTGATGGGTCCCCGAGGGATAGCAGCATTAACTCAAAACCCTGCAATGTACAAAAGAGCAGAATAAAGTCCCAGCAATAAAGAAAGCACTACAGACAGGAAGAATAGCAGTGATAAAACCTTGGAGCAGACATAATAAGCATCATAAGAGAACTGAAACTACCTGGGAGTACTTGTCAGAGTCATCGATATAACCCATGATAATAGCCAGACTCTTGACCACAGCCTCCCTGACCATGTCAGCTTTGTCCTCAGTGAGCATCTGCTGCAACATGGACAACACCAGGGAGCTGCGGATCTCCTTCTGCAGAGACACAAAGAAAAAGAAAATCCATGCACAATTTAATTCAGCTGCATTTATGCACAATCTTTTTTTCCTCTTTTTTTAATTGCACGCACAGTGTTCTTACAGGAAAGTAAGGTGCTAAGGCTCCACAGGACTCGGCCACCAGCAGTCTCCTCTCTGGATATTTGTGGTTGATCTGCGAAGGACAAATACAGAAAAAGAAACGTTGAAGGTGAAAGAGAAACAAAAAGTTGAAAGGAAGGAAGGATAGACGGGAGTGCCGCCACCGTGGAATGGAAACAACACGGTGATCATCAACATCCTGACCCTGTGGAAACCACAATTTGTCTTTTTCTGCAGATTCTCAGCCTCCAAACTGCCGTATTGCCGTGGCAGCAGATTTTGTTGAACACAAATGTGGTGACACAGGTGGCAATATAAAACAAAGCTGCTCTCTCATTTGTGTCAAGGACACTCAGTGTAGTAGTGATAAGGATTTCTGTAAATCAGAAACTGAAATTAAAAACGACTCTGAATGAGTTTCCTTCTAAAAGAAAAAGTTGGGTTTTCTTTTCAAACAGAAAACTATAGAACACAGCGATTAGTTTAATGAAACTTCACAGGTATGCATAGAGATGGCAGCTCATCCAATTAATGCTGCGTGCAGTGAATGTACCCTACCTGTTCCCAGCACTGAGGAAGGAGCTCTGCCTCGACACGAGTGGGACCCACATGCTTTGCGAATGCAACACAACCCGTCAAGATCATTTGCCTTAGAAAAAAAAACAAAAAACACACAAACATATGCATGAGAAAACATTGCTTGAATAACAGTCCATCTCCAAAGTTTGCTATGGATTCAATCAGCCAAATCTATGCATAGAAATACACACACCTTTGCTCATCGTCTGGTCTCTTGATTAAGTTAAAGAGGATGTGGAGGAGCTGGTCCCTCTCTTTAGGCTCTGGGTGAAGGCATGCGGTGCACAAGATGAGTGGAATCAACTCCTGATGGTGAGAAAGAGACACAGACAGAGAGGGCTTGCATCAGATTTAACCACTTTCCCACCATTTAAAAAATTATCATTGTTGGTAGAAGCCAAGCAGGCTTGCCAGTCCACAGAGGAGCAGGAGTAGGAAAGAATGAGTAGGTGTTTAATAAGGAGAAGAGTCAGGGGGAAAACGAAGACAAGGGGGGTCACCTTTGAAAACCAACAGGAGTCCTGCTTACCTGTTATCCCATGTTCGTGTTACACACTGACTCATTTGGCTTTGGACTCACATACACAAACACTCACACACACAATAAGAGTCACGTACGATAAAAGCTTACCAATTGCATGCACATATTCAATAGGACTGAATACTGACACACACATACGCACACACGCAGACACATACACCTAATGCACAAGATCTCATGAAACCGAGCCCAGTCCCAGAGTTCGTACAGAGTTTGTGGGCCTTTCAGAGAGCTCAGCCGCTCTTAATACAGGGCCTCCACGGCCAAATTGTGGTCAACCCTGCATTCCCGCCACACACACCGAAATTAGAGAGTGCACACACAGTTAAAAATATAATACTTTTTTTTTCCAGTAGGATATCATATATTCCTGTCAAGTGTTGGAAGAACAAGCAAAACCCCAAACACTGGATGAACGGATGGCCCCAACTCAGAGACTCTGATGAGTCACCCGCTCGATGCCGGACCCAACCTCTGAAGTCTGTGCCATGCTGGCAAACATTTAAAAAAACAAACATAAAAATACGGCATTGGCATATTAGAGGGTTCTTTTAAGTGTTTCATGACAAGTTCAGTCAGGGTGAAATCAGGTCAGGGGTCACAAAACTGCAAAAATCCACAAATAAACCACGTTCTAACTAATTTAGCTGTCACATTCAATCTTCTTGTTTTTTTTTTTGCCGTGGCTTCTGAATATACTATGAAACTTCACAAGAGCGGTTATTCAAGGTCTGCCTCGATAAAAGAAATGGAGGAATTTACAAAGAGCACACATCTAAAGCTTAAAAACCAAGCTGACCCTTTTCTATTTGTGAGCGAACATCAGCGTTTCTGATGTGAAGACTCCTTCAGAAGGTGCAGCTTCTGACCAGTCCTGGGTAAACATTGTGGGCAGGTAGAGCGGACAGGACGACGCCAGGATCCAGGAACAGCGGGCACGGCAGGCGCCTCTCTTTTGAAGCAAAGTAGTAAACTTTCTACAAAAGGACCAGTATGTAGACCTACAGTATAACTTTTTTTAAAAACATATTTCAGCATGTTGTGGTTCAGGATACCTACACTAACAGGTAGTGATGATTTTAAGGATCCCCTGACTTTTCCTCTAATGACAGGCTAATATTGGGTTTTTGTCTAGAAAATATCAACATTTATTGAATATATTATTTTAAACCCTTCACTCTTCACCCAGAATGATCAGGTTAAATCTTTATCTTGTTCCAAACCAAATACTTGCAAAACTATTGCCACTAGTACATTAAATGTGTATATTATACTTTAAGTTTTGGGCTGTTGTAATTCCCTCAGCTCTAAATCTTGTCTTTATTCTTTGGGTAAATGGTTTGTATTTAAGTAGCCTTTATTCTTCAAAAGAGATTCATGCTGTTGACCAACTCATCCACTCAAAAACCAACAATATGGCTCATAAAAGTTGCTGGGCACCCAACTTCCTGAACTGCCTGAGTCAACATCATCATTTTAATATCATGCCTCCATTCAAAAGAGAACAGTATTAATGAGTGAATTAGATTACTAGAATATTTGGGTTGCTTCTTTTCGCAGACAATTCCTAAACATCACAGTTAAATAAGCAGATACGTAGAAAAAGAGGAAGTCGCTTTTATAATTTGGTGAGCCTGTGTGTACCCTTTACTCTCCACATACAAGAGGATTAAGAAAGATTAAGAGTTGTAGCAAATGACAATAAAATGTTCCTTTCCAACTAGTAAAAAAAAAAAATAGAGCAAATAAACTATGCAAAGAATGTGAATCAAACTGCTCCACTACAACCCAGTCTTGTATGTGGAAGAAAGACATGATGTTTAATGATTTACAGAGTCTGATAATATGGGCAGGTGGCAGGCAGAGTCTCAATATATCACACTACCGTTTCAAGTCAAACACCTTTTGTTCTTAAGTGGGTGTCACATTCAACCAGCTAAAGGTGTGTCTCCACGCTTGCACTAGTTTGAAAGCTTCATGTTGCACGATGGAGGCATGAGCAGCTGCATGTGTGTGTCAGGGTGTGTGGACGTAACGGACACAGTGCAAAGTCCACACCAATCAACAGGGACCCCTGAAGACTGAATGCTTTGCCTCTCCTTTCCACTTGTTTACTTTGATTTTGTAAAGAGATTAAATTCTCCATAACTGCCTGTAGTTGATCCAGCTAGGTAACCATGGCGATATGCAAAGCAGCCCCACTGAGAACTACTCCAACCTGACTTACCTCTTTCAAAACACTTAAATTTTATGTCCTTTCAAGTTTCAATGCTGTGCAAAAGTAAAACATCATATGTGTAAACGAGGGCACACGTTCACCAAAACAGTATTTGCATGCAGGCAGTTAATGTGGACGGAACACCCATGCAGGTGACTTCATTACAGCGCACAAAGAGCTGTTTACTAATAACTAATCCATCATGGAATCTCATTTCCTTGTTTTCTTTTCAGAAAAAAAATCTGGACTCAGTTCTTCAAAAAATAGAAAGGACTTATTTTGTCAAAGTTAGAAAAAAAGATTTACATTTAGTACAATCAAAAACAGCAAAGCAAATCATTTAGAAAGAAAACTGGGGTTTATACTACAACTTGTTACTTATACATTTAAAAAAAATTAACCTGCAGCAAATAAAAACAGACAAGGGAACAACTGTCAAAGGAAAGAAAATATAAATTGGAATAAAGGGATATAAAACACAGTATGACCTGTAAAAAGCTAAAACTGCTTCTCATTGCACTGTTTATATTTAAATTACATGTCACTTTTATTTAAGAAAAAATGTGTACGCTAGTGTAACAGTCATTTACAGAAATGACTGAGCTTTTGAAAATAATTATCATAAAAAATTGTGCGCTGTCAGCAGTTGTAACTCGGGTCATGATTTCCTTATTTGTGATCTACAGGTCATGTCAGAACCATGCAGATGAGTGCATGAAAGACTCACCTGGCAAAGATGTGCAACCATTCTCTAGAAGAGAGGCATGCATGAGAGTGAGAGAATGAGTGAGACGAAAAAGAGAAGGAAAAAAAAAAAAAACAGTGAAGGTAAAAGGCAGCAAATGTAAGTGGGCCACAAAACTAGCAGAGGAGAAATTATGATGACGACCAGCAAAAACGAATGCCATCAGAAAAGAAGGGAAAAACCCAGATCCATAGATAAGACACAAGGCAGCAAGGGATTCGTACGTCGACTTTTGTTAAGACTAACAATGTCTAAAAAAATATCAAGCATATACTGTGCATGACAGAGAATGCGATTTCTTAAAGGTCGTTTGTGCAGCTTTAGAAGGTTGGACAGGTTTTGGGTTAATAAAAAAGTCAGAAAACACTCCTCAATCAAGTTATTAATCAAGAATATGCATCGTCACATAAAACAGAAGCTTTTTTTTTTGGAATATCTCGACCTTGCTGCTCTGTGTGCATCTATCGGACATTAAGACAAGGCGCCTGTGATGATAACAGTGATGACGAATGCAGGAAGGAGACAGAGTAGCAAGAAGAGCGCGACAGAAGTGGGGTTACCTCTCGTTTAGCGAGGAGGACATTGGGGACGATGTGAGGGAGACAGCGGCCCAGCATCAGCATCACGCTCTCCTCGCTGTCTGCTATACGGGACACCTGGAGACAGGGATGATAGGATAATGCTGCTGTGCTGTTCTGAAATGCATCAACTTCATTTGGATTATTTTGTGGCGCTGACCTCTGCTCCAAGGCGGCTGTCGGAACACATTCTGCAGAAGGACAGCAAGGCTTGCTGGAAGGCTGGGGATAACTTCCTGGAAAACCCAGAAATAGAGGATGAGATGATGTGCTATGGAACTGTGAACTCAGAGATTGCCCCAAACACTGAAAGACAAAGGACGGGACTGAGCCAGGATACGAGAAGCCTCAACTCCTCCACTTTTTCCTGTACCTGCTCTGCATTTGAGAGCAATTTGTATAAAAAATAAAAAAAACTAAAGAAAAACCAAAAAAAAACATTTTTACCGTATTTTTACTCGAGAGCAGCCACTCATTAACTGTTGACTGCTTCCATCTAGTGGTTGTTTTTGTTACTACACCTAAATGGCTGTTGGACATGAGGTGCTAAAAGTCATCACAAGTCCCTTGCCTGGCAGTAAAATTAGTAAAGATAAATAAAATAAATTAATTCCGTAGTTATTCATTTAAACCATACATTGCTTAACAATTATCAAGACAAATGCAACTACTGACAAATACACTATTAATGACACAGGAATAATAATTTTCAAGCATTTATAGACATATTTAACTGGGGAAATTTGTTTAAAATGATCCCACTGATCAATCCCCAATATGATGCAATTGAAAGAGAAAGAAAGTGTTCGGTGAAATGTAACAGCAAATATATTCTGCTTCACTGTAACCTAAGAGGCTGTGGCAAGATGCGCAATAAATCAATTTGGAAAAACATCCAATCTAATTTCTTGAGGGTCAAAAGTGAGTATCCTGAAAACTCTCGAGAAACTGCTGAAACAAAACCCAGCAGCAACTTCATTTTCTGTGCTTTGATTTAGCTGTTTAGTCCAAACAAACCCACACATGCCGCTCCCTGTGATGGAAAGAGAAAATGAAGGCGCACTGGGAGACAGCCTGTGATTTATGCTGCCAATGTAAAGTGGATCGATCATACTCAGTCACAAACTGCTCCCTTGAGAAGAACTCGGTGATGGAAATGGTAGATTGTCTGGTAATACGGCCGGGAGAAAATATTTTCAAAGTTTCCACTGACTGATCTGAAGGATTTAAATGAGGATGCGACCAAAGCTGGAACAAATGGTTATTTTCAGTCTTTTTTTATAACTAGTTTACATTTATTTGACTTAATAAGCATGACATCGTCAGTATGTGCAGGGGAAATAGGAACTACCTCTGTATAACATGGTTGGTTGGAACGTTTTTCATGAACATTTACATATTCCCCTGAATCTCACCGGTTTGGTTGATCGAATTGGGCCCGTGGCTGACTCTTGATCTTGCCACAGGACTGTAGGTGGGGCTGCTGTGAGTTCTGAGTTGAGGGAAGACCTTCTTTATCGTCTGCCTCTGAAACTCCTCGGATGTCTAGATACTGGCCGTTATCTTTAGGAGGCTAAAGAGAGGACAATATCAGGATAAATGAAGTAAATGCCCACAAAAACTTTCATTTTCTATTTCCGACTGTATTTAAAGCAGAGCACTAGTCCTGAACTGCTACTTATTTACATAGTCACAAAATATTCAAAGTAACAACATACCACAGAGGGGGGGTCTGTGGAGCAAGCAGTGGTGGTGGAAGTAGAGGAGGGATTAGGGGAATTCTGGGAGCCCAGGTCCAGAGTGGCAGGAGGTGGGGAGGAAACAGTCCTTTTCAGAGTCTGAATCTCACTGTGAAGCAGATGCAACCAAAGACATCAGTCAAGTATTTAACAGTGAAATAAGTAGTAGAAACAGTTAAATGTCTCTAAAGTTTTTACTTATGGGAAGAAATCATAGAACACTGGCACCAGCTCATGGACTCTTTTGGTATATATGTTAAGATAATGTGGAATAAAGAGATAAGTTTTCATATTTTTATAGACACACCTAACCTTGTCCTAGCAGTAGTTGTAGCTGTTCTTATATGTGATGAATAATGGAAAACTTGTCAGCATCAAAGTACATTTTGCCTCAGTTTGAACACAGATGAATATATGAGTGAAAACATGGGTTTGTGTGCGTACCTCTGTAGCTTCTTGATCTGCTCAGCTAGGCTCTGCTTCTCACTGCTGAGTAAGCTGAGCTGGTACTCCAACTCTTGCACAACTTCTGTTTGTTGCTATCAAAGAAATTTTGTATACAAATATATTACATCTCCACAATAGAATGTGTTATAATATTCAAACAAAACACAAATTCTATTTAAATAAAAAGATGTATTACTACCGCTGAATTTAACTTGCAACAGATTGTTATTCAGTCTCTCCAGGATTGCTTTTGTAATTATTGGGACCTTAAGTTACATCAATATGTAAAAGTGTTTGAGTCTTTCACACATTCGTCACTTTTCTATTCCTGTTACTCAAGCTAGATTTAGACCTTTCCTCCAAGATGATTAAAAACACAGTACATACATGATACTTGATATTCCTGTGAAGGTTTAATTGTACTACAGTTACAGAATGACTTAGCCTGATGTTTCCTACACCTGAAGACCCCATCTCTATACAGTCACTGGACCATCACAGAGTCAGACCTTCTAGAGGTGGTTTTCATATCATGATATTTTGCCATAAATATTCATAACAAGATATTAAACAGAGTACTGTGTTAAAGAAAACAAAACTGCGGTAGTTGGGAACAGCTGAAAATACTAAGGGGAATAATACTGGCTTAAATCCCTGTTATCTTATCCAGGCTTTATCTTTTTAGTTTTTAAGATACCAACTGGTCTGGCACCAATAAACGCTAAATTTAAAATCACTTAAAAACTTGGGAAGAAAGGCGATAATTGCAGCCTAGAGAGAGAAGGAATAAACTTTTATTTTTGCTCTGTTTGAATTTCGACAGGTCGTCTTAACCCTGTCAAAATACAATGAATTGCTGTCATTGGTTGATTTTTATCAATGAGTAATGAAAAAGGTGACTGGTGAGTGGATGCTCAGACAGAGACGTAACACCTCGGATGAAGCTCAATTGATTTTTAATCATCAACTGGATCACAATCAGTGTTTCAGCAAATCATGTGAGGTAACATCATGGAGGAGGAAAGCTGGAACACTTTTGTTACTTACATATTTAACTAATATTGCAAATGGTCTGCTTCCTCTGAACATGTCTGCAGAAGAACACTTGTTCAAATTCATACCATTCCATTACAGAAAAGGCAATATTCTCAATAGTAATCCAAATTTTAAAAAAGTCATAACAAAAGATACATTTGTTAAATTATAATTTAATGAAATACAACATTTTAAGTCAGCTGAGTTGAAAACCTAATAAAAGGGCAGTGAGTTAAATAACTGCCAACAGGTGCAGAAGTCTGATGGAGAGATACAGAAAACATCATATTGCACTAATCACCTCAATGGATTGTTCAACAAATTATTTGCTGATGAGTGATGTTACGTTTATTAAATCTTCATATTTTTTGCTTGTTTAATAAATATAGTTCTTCTGAACCAAAATAAAAAACAATGTCATAGTCAGTTTCAGCTTATTTCAGTGACAAATGTTTTTTCCCCTTCTTTAAATGGGAGAGTATGAATAATTCTGCAGAGGTGTGTGTATAATAATTGTGGTTGCAAAAACCTGGAGAGACTTGTCTACAACTCTAAGTAAAAAGTGATGACACATTAATTTCAACACACACCTGTTGTGACAAGTCGGGCTTCTTGGGGTGCTCTTGAGGGATGCAGTTTCCTGGAAGATCCCCAAAATCCACCCCCACTGACACATCCACCTTATCTCTTGGTGAGGATAGGGTGCTGCCACAACTCCTGTAGAGTTGCAGCAGGTCGGGGGGTTTTGGGATGTTGAGGCCGACATCATCCCACAGCTCAAAGTCCTAGAAATAAATACAAAGCAAGATGATTAAACAACACTCATTTGTTCTGTGTTTATGCAGCCCTTAGCAGGACATCTCAAACATTTCTTCCTCTATCTCTAAAGACGAGGCAGCCATACAAAAAGCTGTTACCTGATCATCATTTTCGTCAGAGAAGGTGATGGATGAGAGTTTGCATTCGTTTTTTAATAAATATTCATTCACAAGGAAGTTTAAGGCTCTTTTCTCCAATGGGCGAATAGGCTCCTGTGAAAAAAGTCCAGAAAGGTAGTCAGATGATTCACTCAAGCTCCGACTTCGCAAGGAGGTTAAAGGAAATGTCGAACTGCTTGATTGAATTTAACAAAAGAAAAATTTAACAAGCTTTTATGGAGATTCCCCACCTGAATTTCAGGACTTGACTTGAGGTTTTTTCTCTCCTGAGAGGCCAGTTCACTCTCTGAGAAATTGAGAAGGTATTAAATGTCTGAGTAGATGCTGAACATCGGTTATCCACAGAAATTAACAATAAAAAAAAGAAAGAAAAAGATAGACAGCTGTAACAAAAAGGGTTCAGGTGGAGAAGAAGTTAAAAGGTACGCCACACCTGCTGCCTGAGTCAAGTTGGCGCGTAGAGCCTGAATGGTCTCCTTTGCTTTCCGTAGCTCAAACTCCAGCACTGGACAGGAAATGACAACACACACACACAGGAAGTGGATCCAACCAAAGACAGGGAAGAAACAAAACAAGGATGGGAATAAAAAAAAAATAAAAAACAAAAAAACCAAACAATGACACAAAAAGATCAAGAGTCATAAAACAGAACAAAAAAGGAAGCATGCAAATCATGGTTTTAAAAAATCATGCAGCAGAGGTACGTGGTAAAGCGGGCTCATGTTTGTTTGACAGGTGTGTGGAATGCACTGAGAAATCTCAATGATTGGATTTCTTGCCCCTTTATAGCAATTATGTGCCTGAATTAATAAAAGGGAGTCAAATTCAGCTTAAACTGTAGCTAAGCTAAGGAAATATCGAAATTCTGAAAGCATATTTAATAATCTAGGAGCTGTCTGACACAGGTTTTTTAGTTAGTATTTTCCAAGCATGTTTCTTACAAATACATAATCACACATTTGGTTTCAAACCACAAAGGACAGCCACTGCTCATGGAATTTGTTCTTCATAAATTAGGCCATGACACAATATACATTTCTATTGTAAACCAATTAAAATGTTTTTTTTTCTTTATAACAAAAAAATATAGTTCAGAATAGAACGATCCAACTGTTTCTGACATCTTACACACCCAGAAGCAGCAGATGCTTGAACAACACTAATGATTTGCTAAATTAAAATTTGCATAACCAACAGCTAATGCTGATTTAAAGCAAAAGAACACACAAGATCTTAGGACACGTCAGAGTAGTACCACACGCAAAAAAGTAATAAAGCAATGGAGCAGGGAAACAAGGCTGCGTAGCTGTGCACTGAAAATCTGCTTTTCATGTTTTCGCCTGAAATAAATCATGCAACGTCCTGGATGGGGGTTAAAAATCTGCAGAGCAGGAGGAGGTTTCACAATTCTTTATAAAAAAAAAAAAGCAAAATGTTAAATACTGGTAAAGATACATCCTTTCCCCCCCACCCATCTCTCTTCTGAACATCTCAGTGTACAAGCTTCCAAGCAGATCTACAGTGCACAGGCTGCAATCGCAACAAAATGGAAAACAAAGAACTGAAGGAAGTAAGAAAAAAAAAAGCTAGTCTGGATGGAGTGACTTGTCCAGAATTTCACTGGGGTTTGATCAACGTCAGGAGGAAGCCAGAAAACCCAGAGTCAGACAGCTGGGGGCAGGCATCTTGGCAAGAATAACAGGTTTGGGGGGGTGTGGGGGTGAGGGTGTGGTTGGTGAAAGCAAGGGTGGTTGAAAAGTAAAGGAGGTGGGAAGATGAGGGGGAAGGGGGCAATTTTGTAGATGGGGAATGTATGTGAGTAGAAGTCAATTTAAAAAGATGCACAATTTGTATGTAAACATCTCTGCTGCATGGTTTTAGCCAAGCCCTCATTATGGAAATTTTCTGTTTTAATCAGCTGATAAAATCAAACCATCTGTTAACTTTCTATTACAATCAAGTTTTTGCACGACTCCATACGGTCACTATGATGTCATCAAAATTATGGCACAGTGTGCATGGCTAGAAAGCAAAGTGGTGATGTTGGCGTATATGAAAGAGATGGATAGGACCGAAGCTACATGGACTTTCTTCTGCATTCTTTAAAAAACAATGAAGGATTTGTGATGACCTTAAAATATTCCAATGAAAATGGATAATGAGCTCATATTTGAGCAGCTGCTCTTAAAGCTAGCGTGCGATGATGTGTCATTAGTGTCAGATTAAACTGTTCATGTATTTTGGTTTGTGTAAAAACAAAACAAATACAAAAAACCCTTGAATGGTGTGTCACGACAGAGCTGCAGGAGGAAGGGAGTGTGATTCAGAAGAATGCTGAGACAGGTTTGCGTACCAAAAATATCACTGAGTGAGTCCACAGTGTGACAGCTGATAGGAGGAGGCATGAAAACCTCAACCAAGGGGAAGGAAAAAAATTAAATAAAAAGAACACACGGTATGTAAGAAAGTGAAACATGTTGACATTGCTTCTACTGCGTGGTTAAATATATCAGGAAAACTCCAATATTTGTTTGATGTCACAATTCAACATGCATGTTAAAGCAGTGCCACCGCATCTTCGTTTCAGTCAGAAAAATGCTGCCGTTTTCTTTGTTCCTACTACAACTCTCCCACTCAGCAATTATCTTTTCTCCTGATCTTACATTTCCCAAAAAGGTAAGCCGAGTCCCTGAACGTGGAGCCCGGACGGTCTGGTTCATCTTACCTGCAACCCGTTCGTCTGTCTCTCGGTTGCCGTCGTCTGAGTAACGGGCAAAGTCCAGAGAGTCCAAGGTGCTAATGCTGCCTGCCCGATCTGAAAAGAGAAACAGACACAGAGGTGGCTTTTAGACAAGCAGACAATCACATTTTATAGTGATTACACGGATGACCCCACAACTCACCAAGCTAAAATGCACCCATGAGATGTTGTTTCAGGTGACTGCTTACTGTGGCAGGCATTCACAGATGCACCTATTCTTTTAACACTTAAACTTAAAGTTAAAGTTTGCTTTACCTTCATAAACAGATAGATTTTTACTTAATAATCCAGTCGGAGTGAAAACTAACCCAGTCATGGAACGCTCATTTAGCTAAACTTAATAGAAACAGCATTATTTTTATACATGAGCATTGGGAGCACTGTTCTCTCAATACGCAGATGAAGCTGATAAATAAGCATCCCCATGCTCACATTTCACAGAGATAGGCTGCTCTGGCAGGTTTGTCAGTGGTGTTCGTTTTCTTCCCCAACACTGGAATGCATGTGTGAGACTGGCCTATTTACTTTCTGATATCCAGAAACAGTAAAAGGTCAGGCCAAATGCAGCCATTGTTGGCCTAAAAGCCCGGTTTAGCCGACCTCACGAGCACAGCATGTGTGAGTAAGGAAGAGAACATGAAGGGAGGGAAAAAAAGGAAATTCTGTTTTAAACAGCATTTAAAAAGTAAAAGGATAGTGAAAACTGAAATGTGATTATGGAATAAAAGTAAGACTTAACCCAAGAATTTCTTTCCCTTTCCCTAAACATACAATTTAAGATTCCTTCCAGACGAGTGAAATGAACACAAAGTGGATTTGTTTACTACGTGCAAGTGTTTGTTTATCACATGTTCAGATATATGACCATGCCAACACACAAAGAACACACACCCTCTGTCCTGTGACCGAGAGCGTTGCAGCGCTGGGTGTGTGTCATCGTTCTGTCATGCTGATTGGACTCCACGGCTCTGCCTGTAGAGATCAGGATTTCTGTTGTGAGAGGCTACTGTTTGCATTTACTACTACTACTACTACTACCGTCATTTAGCAGACGCTTTTATCCAAAGCGACGTACATTCGAGAGAACAACACAAGCATAAATTCAAGGGGTAGGATACAGTTTGAACAGGTGGACTGCTGGTCATCGATGGAGTTATGTCAAGTGCTAAGATCGTGCTAAGTGCCCCCCCCCCTTTTTTTTTTTTTAATTCCATAATGTGCTAAAGTGTGCACGGATGCGGTTTATTTATGCGTGGTCGACCTTTTATTCTGTACAGACACAAAGACCCCTTAATAAATTCTGCTTCAGCCAGTATAAAGAGACAAAACAGGGAGAGATAGATTAAGACATAAATTAGTTTAGAACTAAACCAAAATAAGTATCTAAAAAAGAATGGGTACAGAGAAAAGAGACCAGTGAGAATGAACCACCAGGAGCAAGCCAACAACCTCATTTAATTTAATTGAAATATGTTTTGGCAGGACTAACCCTGGTGTAGAATGTGTTATGATGATGAGACAATGGGGTGCAAATCATAAAGAATGCATAGACACGAACACAAATTTGCACATTTAGGTCACTCTCAACATTACAGTCAGTATACATGCAGGATAATTACACTCATGAACCAATTTAGATTTTGGAAGACATATCAAATAAATAAAAAAAGTTTGATGACACAGTAAAAGTTCTTATGGAGATATTTTGGTATTTTGCATGTTTTAAGTTGTGCGGGTAGTTGTCAAACCCTAATACGCAGCTATAATCCATGATGTGATTGTGCACTATTGCTAAGATGCTCGCACATAGACAATAACATAAGCCTGCATAAAACCATTACATTTGCAAACACACACACACTTATAAGGGACAGGGAAATATTAACAGCCAGCCAGTCGGAGCCACTCCAAAACAACATGGAGGCTTGCCAGTACTCTAACTGTCTCACACAATACACCCCCCCAACCTCCTGCCCTCAGACAGAAAAAAAGGATGGAAAGACCAAATAGAACAAATGAGGTATGGCAAACTGATAGGAAGAGCTATTAATTGGTCGGGGTATGCTAACCACAGGCTGCTAAACGTAACACATGTGTAGGACAAGGCAATATATAGAGATTTTCAAATATATCTAGACTTTGTCACACAAGATATAGAATAAGGGAATATTGTTTATATTGAGTTAGCTTCTTTTTTTAACATTTTGCACAACTTTATCTTTGTTATGGTCATTAAAAGTTGTTTTCTATCATTTTAATACACATCTACTTTTTTTTAGTCAAACATTTGAATGCACACGTGCTTCTGAACCTTTAGGAAAGTACATTTAGTACTCAAGGTTGCAAATTTGTACCGTCTCCTCAGTTATTTGACCAAAACAGATTATATTGAGATATATATCGTTTATTGTGATTAGGAAAAAAGTTATTGAGATATGAAATTTGGTTAATATTGCCCAGCCCTACAGACATGCATACAGTATATATTCTAAATGTTTTAATCTGACACTCTATAGGTCAATTCCTCTACCTTTCTTTGTAAAGCAAAGCATGATAGGACTTGGTCACATCATTAGAGAGTAATATTCTATCACTGCCGTTTGGGTATTCATAATCTAGCCAATCTTCACAATTTAAAGTGACATAACTGAGAAACATTGAATTTATATGATAATGTCAATGCTAGGGGTGTCAGATAATCAAACAGATGTCATGACTGAGACAAGCTATACTGAGTACATTCAGGGTCATCTTAATTCCACCGTGTATCTGTGTTTGTTTGCAGTGCTGAGCAGCAAAGACAGAGATTACACAGACTTATATTCATTGGCAAAAACACTATGAAAATGTAATTTTAAATAAAGAGAAACAAATCTTTCCATGATAAAAGATGGAAAGACATTAACCCCAAATGTGACAAAGCCAGGTTGTACTATCTGCATTCTCTCTTGTTAGAGACAGTTGTAATTCAGTTCTCATTGTAACACGTAATAGAAAAAGTTATTTAGTTAGAAAGGTTACTTGTTCAGTCATTAAAGTGGTTACTGGACTATGGAGGACTATACATTACATTTTAGATGCACTACATGCATTTTATTGCAGCATTCCATGTTACAAAATCTTGTTTTGCCTATACTTATCATGCCTAAAAGTTTCAACTCACTCACTGCGAGGTTGATCAGAGCAGAGGCCAAACAAAAAATATAAATGCACAATCTTGCAAAAGTCAGTGATTTGCTGAGTTACATAATCTATTTCAATGTTGAACAGAATACTTCAAGTACAGAACTTATGTGAGCATCAAGTTGTTTCACCATTTACATCACATGGACTATGAAACAACTGAAAACATTCAGTTTCTTGCAAGGGTTTCATTAAAACTGCATTATTTCCATTACAAAATGGCAGCTCACAGTTAATGTTTTATGCAACAATTAACATGACTGCCCAAGAATTTTGTCAAATTACCAAAGAACTGTCTGACAGGCCAATGATGGGACAATGGAGCATCATTCAGACCTCCCTGCTGCATATTAGCAAAGTAGTGTGAGATGTCTTGCTGTCTCATCATGTGGCTGAGAGCAACAGCTGCAGATGCAGTGCACTGTCAATGCAGTCAACTGCTTATAGCTCACAGGCACAGGTTGTGTTCACAATGATCTCATCAAGTGCATGTCTGGTTGGTCAGCTGATGACTTCTGTTATCCCTCTTATGGATGGATGGATCTCATTAAAGAATTATTTTACCCATACATGGATAAAGGCAAGTTATCATCGAATTACGCACAAGTTTGTGTTTCATCCTTTTCAAAGCTGAGTGTATATAATGTGCTATGTTACAGTGGGTAATATAGTTTAATCACATGCTGACGCGACAATAAATGAATCTTTTCAACCCCACTGGACAGCCAACAAACAAGTACATAAAATGTTTGCAATTTCTATGTTTTTTAGACTGTAGTCTGTGTAAAAATGGATTAATCTCTCTCTTTAATAACTGCTTTGATATTTCAAATTGTTGTGTTTTATCTGGGGGGTCCATCAAACAAGAAAAGATCATTCCAGTTATCACATGAAGTCTTGGCTATCTGATTAAGTTGCAGAAGAAATATGATATGGCCTGAGGCAATGTATTTCTTTCATGTTTACTTATCTTTTAATGTGAGGATTCTATTTTCTGTCTGTGTTAGATTTAAAATTTCTGTACAAGCTTTAGATTTTTATAAATCCTGTCTCATCAACAACTATAAAGACTGATGCTATGATGTTCCTGTCTGTGCTGCAACAGAGGAGCTTGGAGGCCCCGGCATGCTTTTCAAGACATCCTGAACCTTTTGGGAATGTGTATGCAGCCACTAGACCTTTACAACTTTACTACCTTTATCTTTCAGTTTATGTTCCCTAGCTCTGAGATATACAGCACTGCAAACGCTATAGAGTGAGGTAGAATACTCATGTACATAGGATGGAAGGATCGTGACACATAAATTTATTGTTTACAGCTACAAATTAATAAGGTTTAATATCCTATATATCTCCCAAAACTGCCGAATTTCTTATAATAGCAATACATTCTTCCTTAGCTTGCACAGACAAAATAATTAATATAGCACTGCTATTACTATGGCGTACTCTCGCAATTCATAAGACTAAAACATTTACTTTTAGATGGTATATAGGGTGAAATTCACTACAAGAAACATTTACATCCACTAGAAAACTGATTCTTAGACAACACATAGTACAACTGCTAGATTTGACACATATTTAACAGAATTTTAAATCTTGATTTAGAGGTACAGTCCAGGAGGCTGATTGCACCCACTGGTGTGACACAGCACTTTATCATCAGGCTCCAAAGATCACCAGAAAACAGGTGATGGTGGAGCAAATCTTTTGGTGTGGTGAAATATATCCCTCCAGCCAAATTACATCAAATTTGAAAAAAATAAATAAACAAAAAAAAAAAACAAACAAACAACGACAACAAAGAACTGCCACAAAAAAAGAATTATAAAATAAGCCTTTCTACCAAAATAACTACAGCTGGTAAATTCAGAATAGTACAAACGTTGTGCTATTAGTAATTAGTGCTTTGTAACTATGTATACTGTCATGTGTTTAATGAGTGTATTATGTTTCCTCCTTTGACATTTTTCAGATTAGTTAGTTTACAACTCCTGGACTAAAAGAAGCGTCATGGTGCGTTACATTGTAGGTGTAAGATCAATGTGACTACAAACACTCACCTAGTCCAGTTTGTCAGTCATATTAGTTATTCATACAGTTATGTTTCTGTCAATCAAACGACCCCGTGCCCAGCCAAGGCGAATATGAAATGTTATCTTTCATATGAAATGTCCAAGCTTTATTCTCAGCTTGGACAGTAACCATGGTTATTATTTGCATGTCTGGTTAACATTCAAGAATATTTCCATCCAGTATAAATGCATGAAGGTGCTTCAAAAAGACGACAGTTTTCTTATTTTATTAGCTTTTTTTGGCATCGCCGTAATTATAGTATATGCATTATTTCATGGGCAGGAGGCTGATCCTCACCTCTGACCTCACGGTGGCCTGGTGAAAGGGGTGTTTCCCGCAAAGATGCACTGGGGCGACAGCTCCAGGTTTGTCACGATATCATGCATCCGTCCTTACAGACAATTTACCTTTGCAAGCTGACAGTTTGTTATGGGCTTATTATGTTTCTACAATTGCCTTGTGTCTTCTTCAAAGGCAGCTGACCCATAAAACCCGTTTGATGACTGCGGGCCTCGAGAGGTCGGGCAGAAACAGCAAGCTGATACTCCCAAGATCAATTGACTTCCAAAGCGAGCTAACGTTAGCTAGCTGATCGGTTGTCTTTGCCATGAAACACAATAAATACAGAGCGACAGGGCCTAATGTTACTTACTCAATGGTCCTCCAGGTCCAAGTACCTGGTCTTTGGCAGGTGGAGTGCCGCTCTGTCGCTCAAAGTTGCCAGGGTTGGAGAAATAATCCCTCAGCCGCGGAAGCTCTCTGCCGGCTTCCAGCAGTTCAGTGTGCAGCTCCAGGGCCGTTAGAATGTATTGATCCCGTAAAAGCTGAGCAGCGATTGCATCCGCAGACACCCGTGTCTCCGCGGCGCCTGCCATAGCGGAGGTTGCCGCGGCCGACACCAAGATGCCCTCACCGCTGGGGCTCGTCCGGTTGCTAGACAGCAAGCGCGTCGGAGGTTCGATGTCTGCAGGCGGAGAGAAGGGATTGCCTGGCGGTGGACCTGGCGCCCCGTCACTTGGGCTTCTCTCTGTGTCAACTGTTTCATTAGGCCGCCTTTCGGCTTCTTCTTCGGAATCACTGAGATTAAACGGGTTGACGGACGCCATTTTTCCACTATAAAGATTTTTAGCAATCTAAGCTAGCTAAGCAAATCAGACCCGCTTCTTCCTGAATGGATGGAGGTGGAGGTGGCATTTTGTAAGAGAAAGAAATGCAAAAGGATGATTGGCTAAATTGGATGTATGTTACCCTAAAGCCCGCCTCTTTCGTGGGAAAACCGAAAATAATTGGATACGATAAAGGTAACTGGGCAGGGCACGTTTGAGAGCTAACAGCTCATGCTAGTTTATATTTTGTCAAAACACAAGTTGTATAACTAACAGTGTCCAGTTAGACGGCACTGTCGTGGATATAGTAAAATAACAAAACTGAGAGTTGTTTTTCCTCATGACATTTTAAGACAAAATAAACCAAAAGATAGATTGTACATTAACTACATTACCCACAATTGAGCTGCAAAGCAGATGCGTCAACAGTCAACGTCGGTATCACAACAAGGAAATGAGTGCTCGTGGTGCCTGCATTTCTTGTAGTAATCTCATTAGAAAGAGTGGCATTTGGTTTTGTAAAAGCAACCACTTATAGATCAGGTTGATCTAGTTTCGAACAACAGAGCCTCAGTCGGTCTGGTTCTGTGGACGTACAATATGTCATCTACGGAGGTTGAACCTGAAGATAAATCATTTTAGTCTGTCTCACAAATGAATGGCAGAAATGCGGAATACTAGTTGATAGCTTCGTCCACCCATTCATTCTTTAGATAGCATCCCGTGTTAAATGTTTGGTTCCCATTGACGTTGCACACTGGTAAGTCGATTTTTTAAGGAGCTTTTTGTTTTTCAACATTGTAATTGTATCTGACACAGATTCCAGCAAAATTAGCCTCGATTAAATGTGGCATTATTTTTTGGGACACTTACTAATGACATATGGTGAACGGATTAGTCCTGCCCTTTAAGCAGCCTTTGCATGCCAAATACTTTAGCTTAACTTGTGCTAAAGCTGATAGTGTGTCATGTAATTTTAAATCTGTTTGATGTAACTAAATTTCTCTGATGTAACTTCTAAATCTCTTTGATGTAACTTTTAAATCTTGAATAAAAAGCCAGACTGCACTCGACTACTGTCAGTCCTTATTTCAAATACTTTGACATCTAATTCTTTTTTTCTGTTTTCTTGCCTTTACCCGCAAACAAAATCTTCACTCCTCCATCTCAAGCATCCTCACATCGTCACCCTCAAAATGAGGATGATCACCTTTTTCCTGGTTGGGCTGACAGTCCATGTAGTCTTCTTCATATCCATTTTTGACATCTACTTCACGTCTCCCTTGGTCCATGGCATGACACCCCAGATCACACCGATCTCACCCCCTGCTTCCAGACTGGTGCTGGTGGTGGCAGATGGCCTCAGAGCCGACAGTCTCTTTACTCTGCTCCCCAACGGCTCATCTAGGACTCCATATCTGAGGTCAGGAAACTCAAGTGATCTGTTATGTGGAGTGTTTGTGGGTTTATTAATTCTGTGTTTAGAAGTGGTGTGTTTTACAGTTACAGTTGCAAGTGTGAGGGTTTTTCTGGGGCTTTATGTAAACGTATAAGTTACTTATTAGCAACAAGAATGAGCATGTGTCTCTGTTTCCTAATGTCAGAAGTGTAATAGAAAACACTGGCACCTGGGGTGTGTCACACACTCGTGTGCCCACTGAGTCCCGGCCTGGTCATGTTGCCCTCATCGCAGGCTTCTATGAGGACGTTAGTGCAGTTGCAAAAGGTGAGTCTGTGTCTAAAAAAAAAATGAAATTGGTTTTATTTAGCTCGGCTTCGGAACATCTTGTACTATTGTGGTACTTTGTGCTTGCAGTTTACTGTTTTTGTGCATATTTTTAGGCTGGAAGGAGAATCCTGTGGAGTTTGATTCGGTGTTCAATGAGAGCAGATACACCTGGTGCTGGGGAAGCCCTGATATCTTGCCTATGTTTTCTAAAGGTGTGTGTCTTCACACTTCCGCAAAGATCACCAATACAAAGACTAATCATGTTCTTGCAAAAACAAAATGTTGCAGATAATGAAATGTAAAGTGACAAATTTTAGCTATTTGAAATGTATTTGTGATAATTTATCATCACATTATTTACACTGTTATCTTATAATTACTGTAAAGATGTTTGGATGGTGAAAGAATCAAATTACGAGATTCTAATTTGCTGCTTTGGATTCCTCCAGGTGCCAGCGGAGACCATGTATACACCCACACATACCCAGCTGTGGAGGAGGACTTTGCCTCCACAGATGCCTCCAGGCTGGACAGCTGGGTTTTCACTCAAGTCAAAGTACGGTGATGGAAACACTAAAAGTAGATATTTCTGTTGCTATTGATCTATTCATAGTAAGTAATTGAAATTGTCATTAAAACACCACTTTAAGAAAACTTCAAACAACATTTTCTCGTTGTTACAGTCCTTTTTTCAGTCAGCGAAGTCGAACTCCACTCTGAAGGCCATCCTACTTGAGGATAAGAATGTCTTCTTTCTACATCTGCTCGGCATTGATACTAATGGACATGCGCACAGACCAATGTCACAGTGAGTTGGTTTCTTGGAGCTTTTCTCCACTCATATTCCCCCATCACATGAGTTCTTTCTTTGTCTTTTATGCAGGGAATACCTAGACAACATTCATCTGGTGGACATGGGTGTAGCTGAGATGGTGTCTGTTGTAGAGGAGTTCTTTGGTTATGATGGCAGAACAGCATATGTGTTTACCTCTGATCATGGCATGACAAACTGGGGTAAGACTTTTCTAGTGAAATAATGAAAAAGTATAACACCTCTAAACTTTTTTAACTTGTGTATATGTGCTCACAGGATCCCACGGAGCAGGGCATCCTTCCGAGACACTCACCCCTTTGGTGGTGTGGGGAGCTGGAGTTAATAACGCCCAGAGAGTCACAGAACCTCAACCATACAAGGATGGATTCCTAAAAGGTAGTCTGAATCGGTTGTTTTTAAGACGTTTTTCATTCTCCTGCTTTTATACATTTAGTTGAGTTTTGATTTTTCCTACTGTTTCTCTCAGATTGGAAATTGGAGCACATTCGCAGAGTTGATGTCAACCAGGTAAGGATCACAGAAAAGGCTATTTGGAAGAATGAGGCTGTCATTAATCACTTTTAACCGTCTTTTCTCTGTATTTTGCAGGCAGATATTGCTCCACTCATGGCTTCGCTCATTGGTTTGCCCATCCCTGTTAACTCAGTTGTAAGTCAGTAGCTCAACTACAGGCAGACCTGTTTTATATATGACCACTAAGTGCACTACCTGATATGTCAAACTGTTTTAAGCATATTTAAGTGGTTCCAAAAACAGTTTAACAGAATTTTTGTTCAAATATTTTCTGATCGTCACAATCCAAACTTTGAGACGAAGATCTAAATGTCTTGTTTGTGTCTGCTCAGGGTGTGTTACCTGTCCTCTACCTGAACAACAGCGACCACTTCAAGGCAGAGAGCATGTACACTAATGCTATCCAAGTACTGGAGCAGTTCAAGGTATGACACCAGGCATTTCAGTTAATATACGGACCGGTGTGTTTATTTGTAAAACAAAACAAGAGAATTATAGCCATGCTTTAATCTGTTTTTAGACATTTTGTTGGTAACTTGTTGGTTTTCTGCACAATGAGACATACAACAGGCTGTTATGCTGCTACTTAGTGTAGTGACGTGGAGATTTCTGTTTTGTAGATGAAAATGAAGCAGAAAAAGGAAACTACTTTGTCTTTTCTCTTCACACCGTACCAGTAAGTACAATAACAGTAAATATCCAGGTTAAAGTGTGGGGGCCAGGCGATGAATACATATTTTTTTGCAAGAGGATTTGTATGAGAGCAGTTTAAGGTTGCCTAGAAAAGAGTTTTGCAATATTTCATTATTCTTTTTAGAAATTAAGGAGTGATTGTTGTATTTTTTGATCAGTTTTCTCAGTTGTGGATCTGTTAAAGAAAATAATTTCCCCTTATCTTGTCAATATATTCAAGACCACATTTAAATTACATTTTCCACACACCACCTTTGTTTTTGCTTTTTTCCAGACTCCTGACCGAGTCAAAACAAGCAGAATTCACCCGTAAGGCCCGAATACTGATTCAACTAGAGAAGTTCAATGAGTCTGTGAGTATAAGGGAAAAATTATTTATATTTTATATGGGTATAAGTTTGATGACAGTCCAATATTATATTGATCTGATGTTTGCCAATATCAGACATTTTACCACATTATTCTAGTTTGACTTGATTAGATTTGATTCAGGTGCCAAGATCGATATGAGACAATGCCACATGCTGATTTAACACAATCACTCCCATTCATATTAAATCACAAAAAGCAACTAAATTACAAAAATCATTTTATTCGTCAGACATTTCAATGAAAAAAAATCTGTTGTGTAAAAAACAGCTATTCCGCTTAAAATCTTCATGTCGTGTAACAGAAAATTCAGAAGGAATTTGTAGTTGTTTATTGGTAAATCAATTTCTAAATAAGATTATTTTATTATTGCAGATGTTTTAACTGCTTTCTGAGACAGAGGTATAACACTAGAGCAGCGTTCTTGAAGTGAAAACCAATAGTGATTTTTCTTCTATTTTGTTAAATGTTCCTTTTCCCTACACAGTATTTACCAAAGCACTCCTTTCTATTGACCTGTTCTTTGTCCTGTCAGATCTCCCTATGCCAGTCTCTGATAAACCTCTCTCTGGAAGGACTGGTCTACTACCACACCTACGACCGCTTCTTTCTGGGCTGCAGTGTGGTTCTTGGATTTGTGGGCTGGACTTCATATGTCATCTTAATCATACTGAGAACTCACGCCAGCCTCAACAGACATCCTAATCTCACTAAACAGGTTGGGCTGCTGATGTCTAATCCTTGCCTCTTCAGATTATTCCCCTGGTTCATGGTCCATGAAACTTGAAAGTCTTGTTAAGTTGGTATTCCTCTTCTGTGTGCGCAGATTCCCTGTCGTAATTTGGCACGGCTGTGTTTATGCGTGGCAGTGGTGATCGCTACGTTTCTGCTCATCCAAAGAAGCCCTCTTACTTACTATGTTTACTGCCTGCTGCCTGTCCCTGTGTGGTACTCTGTTTTTAAAGAGTGAGTAACATCCGAGCAAAAGAAAATGTAATCTTGATGACAATGTAACACCTATCCACACACATACATCATGTCAAATATTGAGATTCGAGTTCTTACACATTTGCAGAGTTCACATAAACACATAATTTGCATTTCAAATTCTTACCATGCAGTGGCAGAAAAATGATAAATATGGTCTTTGATGGGGTGTTTCCTTAATTCTGCTCCTCTGTAAATGGATGAAGATGCTTTTTTCTTTTTTATACTAAGAAAAATAATCTTATTTATCTTATTTATGATTTTTGTAGGTCAGGAGCTCTAACAGATTTGATTCAGTCAGCCCCCTCTCTGCCACTGTGGAAATGCTTGGGCTACTTTTTGCTGGTAGCATTTGGGATCGAACTGTTGGTAGGTGATTTTAAATCAATTATTTCGCTTAATGTTTCGATAAACATATAATTATTTTCTTATGTACAAAATAAGTCATTCATGTTTGTCTGATCACAAACTCCAGAATATATGTGGGAGTTATAGTGAATAGGTGTGTCTCTCTTAGTAACTGTGTAACTCTGCTGCCCCCAGGTGGCGAGTTTCTTCCATCGCGCCATCCTGACTGTAGGCCTGGCTATCCTCTCTCTATGGCCCCTCTTGCTGGGACTTTTTGGCAAGGCCAAGGTAAGTCGACATCAAGTAATGTTCTTGAAGGGAAATTGAACCAGGAAACGTCATGCTAATCTGAATTTCCATATTGTTTTTCGTCTGGTTATAGAAAAAAGAGTCCTTCCTGGTAGTTTCCTGATATAATCTGAGGTTTTTCCATGACGAAATAAACAAACACACTATGGGAAGTTCCCTACTTTTAAATCCAATATTTTATTCTTATTACAATCACTGTCCATCTTTGTTGCTATATTTAGATTTTTTAATCAGAGGTTTCTACATAATTTTGACTTATAAATTAAATTCCTGAGACTCCCCCACAGTACTACAGATATAGTGTCAGGAAATGTTATATTTTTGGCCTAAAAACACTATTCTTGTATTTAACTATAGATATTTTATACCTTAAAAAGTTGGTTAAGACATAATACGAAACGTTGAAACATAGAACTTTGGAATTAAACTGTGACCTGAGTGGCACTCAGACCTAAAAAACCAGAGGTGAATCATCCTGTGGTGTAAGAGGGAAGTTTAGGTTTATTTGCAGTTACATTTAAATCATGTGGGCTTAATGTCAGAAAACTATCCGACATTTTAAGATTCTCTGCATTTAATGCTCTTTTTTTTTCTCATTCCATCTTCATGAAACCAGCTCTGCATCTAACTTATTAAGAATATGTCAAAATGGAATGAAATGTTTGAACTAATAAAGAAAAAAGCTTAGCTTAGGCAATTATTTTATAACTTATAAATGTTTTTTATGATCTACATCATGACTCAGTTAATCTATTAATGTTAGTATTTATGCATTAAAGTGGGTTTGGCTTTATTTTACAATGTTTTGAGACATCTCCCCATCCAAACTTTAAAATAATAACCAAAAATCTATTTATTTTTCTCTCCACATCCAAATATAGTATTTGACAAAAGATTACATCCTTGCCGTTAATCTGGTTTCCTAAAACTCTTTGAAGTCAGTCACCATTTTAAAATGTTCTTTGCCATACTTAAGATGACTCCCATTGTGTTGAAACGTGTCATACTGTATATGAGTCTGCATGACGTCCATAGTCCATGTCTAGTTATAGTAAATGCAATTATTTTTGTTTCCCTAAATGTTTCATCAAACTTCCCCAAAATAGTTGACCATTGACATAAAAACAGCATAGTATTGTGAAACGTCATGTAGTATATGTATTTTACGTGAAGGAAGATTTTACGTTGAAAAAGCTGAAAACACCCGTTTTTCGAGGAAGTGATGTAAACTATGTCTCCATACTGGTGCGGTCAATAAGTGCCAGCTGACTTTGTAGCACTTTATCAATAGCTGCTATTTTTCAAGGGCTCATGGACTTCACCAGATGCTCAGGCTGCTTGCATTGTGATCATTACTGCTGACAGCTATATTTGTCTCTGTTCCCGTGTAGTTTCGGTCACTGAGCTGGTTCCTGGGCTGTCTATGTTTGGCTGCTTTCCCTTTGATGCCAGTTGTTGGTAGAGAGGCTAACCTATATCTGGTGTGAGTACTTCCTTTAGTCGTTTCCATTTAACAGAATGTTTACCACAGTGTCCTATGAAAACACTTAGAACTCAGAATAAGGTCAGGTCAGTTTCCATGTAATATTTTTTTTTCTACAACATGCAAAATTAAATGTATTCAGAAATACTAAAGTGACATCTGTGGTGAGGAATGGGGAAGTCATTTGTTGGAGGCCAAGAAACATTTTATATCTCTCAGTTGAAAGATGATGTTGGAATAAAGATTCTAATATTAAAGCCAAAAAAAAATATTAAAGGCAAAAAAAGTATTTCCCATTTAACTAACATGCCTCAACACCACAAAAAAGTGGTTTTATAGAGAAGTTGGAGGCAGACAATCTCAGATAAACTGCTTCCTAACAGCAGTAGCTTTTCTCTGTATACATATGCATGCATGAAGCTGACATATATCAATGTTTGTATCCAGTACCTGTGCAGGTTTGCTCACTCTCTTCACTTCAACCTGTTTCCTGTGGTCAACACATCGCAGGACACCTCTGCACCTCACCGACAGGCAACAGTTTTTTATTCAGGTAGCTCCAAAGCATATTACGATTTGTATGAGGTTGTGGGATTTTGTCAGTGAATTTGCTTAGAAATCATTTCCATCGCCCCCACAGATGCTCCATGTGGGCGTGTGTGCGTACGTGCCATCCCTGACACACTCCAGCCTGCAGCAGAAACAGGGCCTGCCACTTCTTAATCAGATCATCAGCTGGAGCACATTAGGTAAGAGAGTGGAAGCAAGCACAAGATGCTGCCAGTGTTCATCGCTGCACAAGTTCAATTTATGTTTACATTTTTATATACTGGCACAACACCATAAAAAACAGATAAAATGTCACTGCCAATGTTAAAACCCCTGCTGTCTTTTCTCAGCATCTTCTATTTTTGTCCCTTTGCTGAGCTCCACGCGTCTTTTCCATCGACTCCTCAGCATATTCTTGTCTCTCACATCCACATACCTGCTCCTCAGCACTGGGTAGGACATAAAACACATCAACACTTCAAATTTAATGTTATCAATACAGTAAAATGTATTGAATATGTCTAATGATTGTGTTTTTTCCTGACTAGGTCAGAGGCATTGTTCCCTCCTGTGTTATCCTGGTTAATGTTTGTGTGGATCAACATAGAACAGGAGGCCTTGCTGGCTCAAAGTGCCTCCGGCAGACAAGAGGTAGATGTTTTCCTCTACCTGGTTACATCTCTTTCATGTTCACATGGGCTGCTCTTTTTGACTTTTTAAAAAATGAAAACTGCCACTATCAGGGACCTGAAATGATTAATATCATCAAACGTATACAACAGAGTAAACCTCACTTTTTTTCAGTACACTCCTGAAATCAAGTCTGAACAGGTAATCTCTGGAAAACTTGCTTGTGGTTTAAGTGCTCGATTTTTTTCTGTCTACTTTTTTAAATACAATAACAGTGTTAGGGACAATTCAATTTATGAAGCACTTACCATTTAAAACCCCATTAAAACTGTACACCTACCAAAATGCCATCAACAAATTCTGATGTATCAATGACTTTATGAGTCTTGTTTTTTCTTGAGATTGAATAAGTTTAGATCAATTTGTGCTTTCATGCCACTTAAGCGGTCCAATAAATGATACAAAGAATTTAAGTTTTATATTTGAAGGCAGGTAGATATTGGCCAAAATCAACAAGAACAATGTTTACAATGAGAGCAGGACAAGACCAAGAATGGTGCCCTTGGGAACTTCACATGTGAGAAAATAGAAAAATATTTGTGTGTGTACTAAGAAGCTTTGAACATTAAGGAAACACACTTAGGTCAAGCCACCGTGTAAATCTACCGGGTCTACAGAGATCTTCGTGATGTAGACTGATCACTGTTTGTGTTTTAGGTGATTTGTGGTCATGATGGGTTTTTTTTTCTTTCAGCTGTCCACCATTGATTTCTCAGCAAACATTGACATCAGCAAGATCCGACAACTGAAGCTGGATGACATCAGAAGAGCATATTTTTTCGTATCCTTTTATTCTTAGTATTTCCTAAAGCGATTTCAATGAAAACCCTCAGAAAATGTGTCAGAAATTTTCTTGACTGCATTTTCTTTAGGTATTTTTTATAATAACAGCTTTCTTTGGCACGGGAAACATCGCATCCATTAATAGGTATATATGTTTCTAACATGTTATAAATGGCAGGAAGTTGTGTTTCGCGTGGGTGCAATTGCAAGAAGTTGCTGTTAGGTTAACATGACTGTCATGCATGACGTAAATGATGTCTGGTGCTTTTTTTCACAATATTAGCACTGCGTAATTTGTATACAGGAAGGAAACAAGTGGCCTGTGAAGACTACTACATTATTTGCATCATCTAAATCAGACACTTGTGTTGTGGGGGTTGACAGTCATCTTGTACTGTACTAGTCCAACATATTTCCCAGCTTAAAATATAAAAAATTCAGTAGGGGTTTTTACACATTTATTTACTCGGCTTCTTTCTCCCCTTTGTGTAGTTTCGACCCGGCCTCCGTTTATTGTTTCCTCACTGTTTTCAACCCCTTTATCATGGGAGGGCTTATGATGTGGAAGGTACTGTTTCTTAAATACCTTCATTCTATATTATGTGCTGCGTTTCCACGGCAGAGATGTATTGCAGACGGCACCCAGTCCGGCTTTTGTCAACACACAAAAATTAAATATGCTTAAATTTCCCTGTTTTGCTTTTTATGTGTAACTTTTCTGACAAGTTTTTCATTTAAAAAGACATTTTTCGGAGATATTAATGCTTAATGATGATTTATAACAACCATAAATGTTTGCATCATTACTTTTCTTTAAGAATTATTAATGCATTCCTAAGTTTCCATTAATTTTCTTTTGTTCCTCCAGGTTATCATTCCATTTATTATAGTTATGTGCACATTTGAGACCATCCAAGTTGCAACACAGCTCTCATCCAGAAGGTAATCCCTTCCTGCTACACCTGAAATAACAAAGTAGTGCAAGTTCAATAAACGCTTTGGATCATTTTATTACATTCCATAACAACACCCTTGTTTATTTGTTTCCCTGTCATTCTTTTCCAGTTTGTTCCTTATTGTCCTGGTTATCTCTGATGTGATGGCTCTGGTGAGGCATATCTGCCCAGTTTTTAATGGTTTTGGTTGCAAGTGCACTGATGTTTTCTAAAGGATTCATGTTTTTCTGCTTTCTTTTTCACACAATTTTTAACTCACTTCTCCTTCTCCTCAGCATTTTTTCTTCATGGTGCAGGATTATGGCAGCTGGTTGGATATTGGTACAAGGTAGGTTAACTCTAAAATTGACTTTGTAAGTATTAACTAATAAAAGATTTATACTATGACTCCCTCTTCCCCATTGTGCTGTTCGCCACAGATCTTCTACATGTATAATGACAGATAAATATGTTTGGGTTTTTTTTGTTTTTTTTGTTCTTTTGCAGCATCAGCCATTATGTGATTGTGATGTCGATGACTATCTTCCTGATGCTGCTCAGTGTGGTCACACACATTCTCACATCACGAAGATTCATCCTGTGGAGGAAACCCAAAATGCACTTTCCCTAAAATAAACTTGTATTTACACTTTCAGGTGTGTTATTTATTTGGTGGCTATAGATATTTACCATTACCATTTATCTATTTTTTTAAATAGTTCTTTTGTGTTTCATGCTTTCTACACAAAATAATGCAACACTTTGAAAAACCAGGCCTCTGTTTGGAAAGAAGCCTTTTTATAACTTCATGTACAAAGTTTTCATTAATCATTGACTATTGTGACCAAGACTACTTTAATGTTTGACTGTGAATTAAACGTTTGCTATGAATGCAGATGCATGATCGAATGAAGGATAACTTCATTAACCTTTAATATGTGTAATGCTGTTTCCTGTAAATGTACCCAATGTGCATCCTTGTTTACTGGAACAGAAAAGAGGATGTTGTTTCGACTTATGACCGGTATGCATTTGTTAATAAAATTGTAGACGGGGTAAGAAAATCGTCTCATTATTAATGGTATTATGAAGGTTTTACTGTACAAAAGAAGAAACAACATTAACAATTTTGGATTAAGCACATCTTAGCCTCCTAAAGCAAAAGAAGTTGTAGATCTCTGTCAGTCTGGAGAAGCCATAGATCATTTGAAATTAATTATTTTGCAGTATCAACCAACAGGGGCAAATATATAAATTATAGGTTTTGAGAAGTGAAGATTTATATATGTACAGTATATACTGTATGTTTATTCAATAGGATAAACCCCTTGAGATGCATTATCTCATTTTCAAGGGGGTCCTCAATATCTTCAAAAATGAAAAAAGAACAGATGAACAATACAGATATC
>JAVQJG010066782.1:0-15565 GCA_036024015.1 Craterocephalus amniculus | reverse complement strand
ATTCACCCTTATCGTACCACCATTTGTTTTTCAGCTTGTCTAAGATGCCTTGTTCACTGAGTTTCAATACTGCAAGGTTTACAGGAGTTCTTCACGTGGGAAATAACATAAATAACATTGTATTATGTTATTTTATGTTATTCAACTTTTTAAACTACTTTATACTGTACAAAGCGATAGAGTAGGGTCCTGGCCAACATCACAGATAGCAAGCAACACTACAGTATATAGAAATAAAATACTTTTTATGACTACCCTAGCATGCCAGACCCTACCTGTATCGCTTTGAGTAATCGGCACACACTGATCACAAGAAAAAATCTTAAGTAGCAGAATAAAGCAGCTGTTGCATAGCTTTTAAAGGATTCATAAAGACAAAGGCAGTCATTGATGAGGGCACTTTTTTAGGGGAAGGGGGGTGGCTGTGGGCAGCCTTTTTGTTGCTTAGCAAAGTGGATCTAACAGGAACCCTTTCCAGACTAACAGACAAACCCAGCAGCTCAATCATTTCATTAGCAACAATCAGAGGCTAACGTCTCACAAAGTCACTCCGTTAGCACCGAGCAACCTTCAGGTGAGATTGTCAAGTTTATCACTTTGCACTTTTGCAGTCAAGGATTTACTGTTTGTCTGCTGCTCTGAAACTAAATATGAGTGTAATAAAGTCAGAAAAACTTGGTTGTAACTTGTAACTGAACCAAATCCCTGCAGAGCAGAGTCAGAATTTGAGAGGGGGCTTGTTTTGCTCGACATTACGCTCCATTTCCTTGACTGCTAGATTTCCAGCCTTGTTTCCTTTCATAAAAAAGGACTAGTATTTGTAATGTAACATCAGCAAATATATTGTATTCACCACTGTATTTTTGTTTGTCATATTCATGTCCCCTTTACTGATGGATGGGGTGCAGACTAGGTGCAATCCTGGTCTCCAGACAGAGCTCTATGAAAGGTTAAGTTGTGGTTATTTGTTTGAACATCTCACATTGCAATCAACAGAAACGGAAAGCAAACATAATGGATTCACAGAGGCTTGTACACCAACAAACACAAAGGGAAAAAATGCTATAAGAACCAATTCTCAGTATCCCTGTTTTTTTAGGTTTCTGCTAATTGGCTTGTCTTACAGGTGAATTTTAAACTAAAATAGTGGTTTGCAAACAAAGCTCTCCAGTAGGCTTATTTAATCTATTTGGGAGCAAGATCATTTTGTGTGATAATTGTGTGATAGCACCATGTCCATTATAATAAAAAAAAACATGTTGAGGATCGTAATTGATGAGCTTCCACAGACTCATCCTGATTTCAGATGGTTTTGAGGCTCAGTAAAGAAGCCGCTGGATGACCTGCAACTATCTGCAGGCCATCAAACACACCACCAGGTGGGGACTAAGGACTTCTAGAAAAAACTGACCTGGTCCACAATTTTGAAACTATACATGAGGAAACTAAATGAAATGTCATTGTATGGAAACAGATCATAGAAGAAACAGGAGGGACACTCAAAAAAAGCACAGGTCGCTACAAAAACAGCAGGAGCTGCACACATTAAAATGTGCTACGTTGGCACAATAATCCCACATAGCACAACTCTGAGAGCATCATCGGTATCATTTTAAAGCAAAAATGCTGACACATGGCAGACAGTGTTAAGTGTCATTTTTCCTCCAAACTACATTGATGCATGAGTTACTGGTGCTCCTCTTTTCTTTGAACCATGGGTAAGAACAGTGGCCAGCTTGTTTAGTGTGCCACATGAAAGCTGACAGGAAGTCACCATCTTCCATTGTTCTCTTACTGAGATGATGTTACAGATATTTATTTATTTATCCTGATCTTTTATTTGTTCATTATCTGACTTGTCATGAGCTCATGTGTTGACATTTTTGAATTAGTATCAAAACACTTTTGGGTTGGATATTCCTTAATTGTTGTTTCAAATAAGTCACATTTTTTCAATATAATTATTTATTCTGTTAACACTGACCTTTTTTGACAAAAAAATCAAATTAAAGCTTTAGTGGAAGCACCAAAGTCAGCAAATAAGCTTAATCTTTTAAAAAGAATTTCGGGGTATATGGTTTGCATTTCAGCAGATTTGTAGAACAAACACTAATTTAGCAAAATGGCCTTTTTGAGAAAGACAGTTAAACAACTGTCAACACCCTGGCATTTCTCAAAAACAAAAGGTAAAAGGAGGGGGAAACATGTACATACTTCCCCCGTAAGCCGCTACAGAGCTTTGAAATGAGTTTGCCTTGGCCCAGAATGTTACTTTCTTTTCTCCCCCAGTATTGATTAACGCAGTGATGTGTACAAACCTCTGATGTAATACCATTTTGACATCTCCACTGAGGGAGAACTCATAAAAAAGATTATTTATAGTCATGTTAAAAGAAATAAATCCTTTTTTCAAGTTCTATTATATATCAAAATATGATGAAAAGAAAAACATTTCAACCTTACCAAGACTTATAATTTGATAAATACAACCGTGGATGGAGGTTTTACACCATGTCATCATTTATCCAACAAAACCTAAACCAAATGCAGAGGCAGTGTATATAACTTTAAGTTTTTCCCATGATTTGACACCTTATAGAACCACTTTTAGATGTAATAACATCAGTTATCACTATGTGTGTCACAGTCGATTATCAGTTGCTTGGATCGTTTTTGGAAGAAGTTTTGACCACTAGTTATTCCGCTGACTGGTGCAGGAATATTTATGCAAAGCTTTTTTGAGATATGAACATTTAGTTTATCATTGACTGAAAGGTGTCTAGGTCATGTGGCTAAAAAAAAACAAAAAAAACAGCCCAAATCATCACCTCTGCATCACAGTGCTTCACAGTCACTGTTAAGTGTTTGTGCCGCTGTACTGTTTGGTCCTCACCGAACATGGGCTGAGCGTTCTAACGGTCTCCAATCGAGGCCAGTTTCTTACAGCATGGTCTAACCTTGGCCGTAAAAATGCTGTGACATCCACCAGTGGGAAGTTTGGACATTTTTGTGAACGGTATCTCCATGGGAACAATCGTTCTCACTATTGAATGATAGAATACACATTGGAAATGATCTTATAACCCTTCATAGATACATGAAGGGAAACGACTTCTCTAAGGCCATGGCTGATGGCTTTAACAAACATCTGAAAGCTCCAGACCAACAACCTGCTAAAGCCTCTGCTTTTATGAGGCACAAGATGGATCAGTTAATAAAGTGTCTTTTTTAATTAGAAGTACTAAATTAACCACCTTTATTACTTTGGAAACATTTGCATATGAGAGGTTGTATTTTCCCAATTTTAAGACTTTGTAATGACCAGATTTTCTTTCATCATGTTCTCATAATGTATACTGTCAAAAGTTTGGACACACTTTCCCGCTGAATCTGATGAGAAAATGTGTCCAAACGTTTGACTGGTGGTGTACATTAATGGTCAACATTTTTATTTCAGCCATTTTATATCTATATAGAAAACTGTCCACTGAAGGAGTTAATTGTAGCTTAATTTATATTTGTGTATTTTAATTCTTACATAGTAGCTATATTTAGTTAGAATTTTTGTTTTTATTTCCAGTTCAAGGTGTTTATTGTCACACATGAATATGCAGTTACATGAAATAAAATAATGTAAAAATAAAATTGTACATCTATGACATTTCTTAAAGTTTCATTTTTATGTTTTGGCACAGCTTCACCAGAGTGTCACATCAAACTTTTCTGCATACTTGCAGTCTCTTCACTGGCTGCCTAATCATGCAATGGTTTTCTAATTATGTCTCCGGTTCAGTCAATTTTAATTCATCAAGATCTGTAAATATTTACCACAATGTCAAGCAGAAAAGTGTGTGTAAAATCTACCAGTTCTTTAAAAAGCAGGACCAATAGGTCTCTACAACTCTCAGGACCTTCCCTTGTTAAACATGTTTGTGATGGTATGAAGAGGAAATATTTGCATCAAACCTCTAAGGGAAGCCTAAGATATATATATTTAGTATAATATCAAGTGTTAAATCCCATTTTCTGTTGAAACAATGAACGAAAGGAGTCTGATTAAGAGCATGAACAGCTATTCAATCAGTTGTCTTGCAAAACAACAGCTGATGCAACATTCATGATGCATACTTGCTAGGATGTTCCTTTTTTTTTTTTTTTTTGTCCAGCAAAGACAATATTGCCACAATGGGGATTTTTCTCCCCGTAGTTTTGGACACTTTGATAATATATCTCCACATAATTATAAACTCCATAGAGGAAGTATTCACTGTTGTATTGAATCTGACAGATTGCACAGGTGTTCATTTTCTGTTTCCAGTCAGGTCTTTACCTTTCAGGCTGTCTGCAAAACAGGAACGCATAGACAACGAAGCAGTCTCTGAAAACATACTCTATGTGAGAAACCCATGCAAATAAAACCCTGATTTCATTTTGCATGATAATGTATAAATTGAAAAGGATGTAAATGCTTCAGCAGGTCTGACTCATGTTAATGAAAGCATCTGTAAACAGCTGGAAATGTGTGATTTCAACATTCTGTCTGGATGTTTCAATAGTTTCAGCGAATTAGTTTGAATATGAACACAGATGACAGAAGTTTACTTTACATGTGCCTAACTGAAATTCAGGCACTCAATCATGTTCCCTTCTAAATATCATATATTCTCAGTGGTCATTACATACAATATATTTTCATTTTATTGTTAAATTACTCACACATGCCTTTCTGATAGTGAAATAAGGGCAGAGAAATATGGCAGTCAGATATGATACTGTTGCACTGACCATCTACTCTCATTCTAACGGGGCCTACAAACAGAAAGAGGCAAATTGAAGAGAGAGGGTACAACTTCTTAGTGTTATTGTTAGTCGTATGCATATCCTGCTCAACCAGGAATGGATGGCTAGAATCAATAACATTAAAGTTGCCCTGGCCGCCTCCCTGACAGCACTGCAATACTGTTACTGTTGCAATGATGCAAGCCGAAGAGCGGATGCAGAGCTGGATCCAGAGTTACTACACCCTGGGGCCTGAAACACCGGATCAGGGGCCTTGTATACATTAGTCAGATTAACAGAAATCTTCATTGGTGCCAATAAAATCTGGACACTGATGGAGAAAAAAGGTCCCGGCTCTTTCCACAGAGCCGAGATCTAATGATCATGCTGCAATAAATACTACATGCATGCAGCATTCGGGAGAAAGACAGGCTTTATAAAAATAACTTCTGGAAGTTAACTTAACTTAATATAAAAGTGAGACAATGTAACTTTTGCAAAACAATATTACTGAATCTAAATTACAACTAATAAGAAATAATACTTTAGCATCTTTCAACATGACATGCAAGAAAATGCAGACTTTTTCCTTTTTGAGGTTAAAAAAAGTTGCATAGTCTCATATAGTTATTTGTACCTCAACTTTTATGACATTATGGAAAATTATCTTCTTGAAGAGGTAAGATTCATATGAAATGCCCTGTACAGACGGAGCCCCTGGTCGTATCTTACACTCTACTACTGCAGGGTTCACCAGGTCAGGGTTACTATGGAAAGACTTTGGATGGTCTCATATCCAGACCAAGCAAAGGTCTTTGTCAGGCGTATGCTGGATTTTGGTGAGAAAGTTGTTAGAAAAAGAAAATAGATACAAAATAAAAAGTTGTCCCATTATTTTTCAACCTGTCATTAGAATTCTCACGTTTGCCTGCGATGCTTAGTCCCCTCAAGACAACGCTGTTTCCTGTGCCCGCTCTCACGCCCAGGCAGCAGAGGAGAGAAGCGCATTCATCTCTCAGCTTGGAAGAGATGAGATATCGCCTCTAATCTTTCTGATACTAGTTTGATATAAGTTTTCGTATTGGCCTGTAGATATAAAAAACAGTGGAAAAGATCATTTCTGAGTTTCATAGCCACAAGCCAAAAATCTGCTCTGTCACAAACATCATTTCCTACTTTTACACTATTCTTGTTTATTGTTTCTCTTCCATTAGCCAAGTAAAGGGTTCACAGTTGATCACAGTGGGGCTAAAGCGTATCAATCTGTAACTTTTTCACAGGTTTTTGGGCTCAGATTCTTCAGTCAGTGACGACAGCCTTGCCGATTACTCTGTTCTAGGATACCCGACTTTGGTGACATCGAGGCTGACCTTAGAGTCACCTCCCCCGCTGCCGCACTCTCCCTTGTCGTACCACCATTTGTTTTTCAATTTGTCCAAGAGGCCTTGCTCATTCAGTTTTAACACTGCCAGGTTAACAGCATTTCTTGAAACGATAAAACATAACTTGTAAGAAAATGAACAGGTCCGTGAGAAATCTAATATAGAATATTAGTCAGAAATAGTAATTAATATCAATCGTTCATAAGGGGAGCACGGGAGGGACAAATTGGTAAAGAATTTTACTGGAGTGGAAGGGTAAAAAGCATTTTTACAGCAAAGAAAATGTTCAATATTAGAGAGGTGGCATGGAGGATTACATTGCTTTAACTGAAGTGTGCGGGATGGGGACATTCTGTCTTTGTTGAATCAGAAATAAGAACATTCTTCATGCAGCTTAACATTAATCACAACTGACAGAGCAGCATTTTAACTAGCAAATTAATTAACGAATATCTCAGACTTGAAATAGAAGTAATGCAAGAGGGCACCACAGACACCAGGAGGGAGCAGAGGTGGGAGGGAAAACAGACAAAACAAACAAGGTTGAGGAAGGTGACAGTGCACATTAACATTCAAATGGATACACTGAATGTGAGCAATATACCAATAACCTTCAGAGCAAACAATCAAAAATGGCATAAACAAACCAGAGACATGAAACAGACAAAAAAAATAATAATAAAATAAAAATGTGTTGATTCAATTCAGATAACTCATACTACTATTCACTTGGTGATGCACTTTGGAAAAAGAAGAATTCAGGAGTGAGGAAGAAGAAAATGATAAAAGGAAACATCAGGGTAGGTGGAATACTATAACAACATGGAGGATATTGTTATATTATCCCACCCACCTTAATGCTGAGCCTTTAGGTGTGGCCACACCGTAGCCCTTAGAGTCGAGGTTGCCGCCCACTTTCATGGTGTCACATGGCTTCCGCTGCTCTATGTACTCGTTCATAGTGGATTCGAGAAGAAAGGCAAACTTGCCCTTCGACTTTCGTACCCGGGAAACCCCTTCTGGTGTTGTCTTGGCAAACACTGAGGGTTCAGCTGATTTCATGTATGACCACATTTTCTCATAAACTGCTATTTTGGAGCGCTGCATTCAAGGGAACAGAGAAAGAAAACAGAAAGAGTTTAGTCATGTGCACACCGACTGACAGTCACTGAGACAATCACACAACGGCTGCTGTGGTTAAAGCTCGCTACGCATTTTGCGAAATACACAGCTGATTTCTCATTGAAGGCTGCATGGCAACACTGATCTATCTGCATGGTAAGAGGTGAGCTGGAGTCTACTTTAGAATAAATTTGCAACACGATCTGGATATATAAGATTTTTTTTATTCTGTTTATTGAGGTAACTTGAGGTGGCATGGTGGTGCTGGGGTTAACGCTGCGGGACAGACATGCTTTCTAGGATATCTCTGTGTGGAGTTTATATGTTGCCCTTCTGCATGTTTTCCACAATTGTAACTGCATCATTGGTGGTTTTGGATCAGAAACATAACTATGCTCACTTATAACCTCACTTTTAGGGGCAACTAAGGATCATAGATGGAGCACATATAGGTCTCTCTCCACTGAGAGAAGAAACTGAAACAAGCATCTAAAACTCCACACAGAAATGCCATAGCTGAGGAAATTACTCGGATTAAATATTTACCGTAAATATAGGAGATATTATTGAACCTTTACAAAATAATTTGACCAAATAATTTTTTTATAGAGGAACAATTCCATTCAATACAAATTAGATCATATTAAAAGGCAAAACATAGCTACACCTTGTTCTCAGAAAAAAGAAAAGCATATTTCTCCTGCAAAGGCTGAAAGCAAGGAAAACCAAAAAGTATTGCCATCTCTAGCTGGCATGTTCTAGCTAATTTGTAGTTAGTACTTACTTTGAACTTGGTACTGCAGATTAGTATATTTAGCAGATTCATTTTTAGTCTGTTATGCTCTTTATCTGATTGGAATGTTATGCTATTAACTTGTTCATTTTGTTATGTTTGCTGACCATATGGTCTTTTTAGCAGATGTATTTTAGCGCTTTTTTTCCATCATGACCAGGGGACTACAGATGAAAAATAGCCTTTTGGCTAATTCTGGCTTTTTTAACCATGTTTACTCATGTGTTTATATGAAATTGCCAAGTCCCCTTTTAAATAAACTAATTTAATATAATTTGTTTTGATGCACGAATGTAGCTCATCTCAGAACATATCAGACTCCTTGCTTGAGCTCCACACTGAGAACACTTATCTCAGTGTTTTTAATATTTCCATCCAGCTCTCAACAAGAAAAGTAGTTGGTGTATTTCCAAAAGTGGAACCAATCAATTCATAGCAGCTCTGATTCACAGGGAGAAAAACTGCTGCTGTGGCTGCTTTTTATAGCCCCGCTGAGGGCGGGGGGGTGTCATGCCAGGTGTGAGGAATCATTAACACACCTACCGTGACATCACAGATCAGGCCGTAGCCAAAAGTGCTTGAACCTTTCAGCAGGTTTTTTTTCTTACAGCGCACACAGTCGTCTGCCGCTTATGAAATCAGAGCGGATTTACCCTTAAAATGCAAACAGCTCAGCAGAAGTATGGCGGGCTGTTTGCCAGCAGCCTGAAGTCTGACAATCTGGCAGCTCAGCAGAAGTAAACCGCAGACCATGTTTAGCATCAATATTAATGTGCAGAAGTGACCTCCTCCTTCTCAGTTTATGCTCCAACCAGCAGGTCGCAGCTGGCGACACAGTGAAGTTCTTTTAGGCATCCATGCCACCAGAACACTTCTCATTTGTTTCTACTGTCCTTGTGTGATTTTTATGTGGCGGCAAAAGAGGAGGAAAACATGTGTCACGTTACATATTCCATTGAATATCACAAGTCCAAAAACTTTGCAAATGTTAAATTATTCCACAACTAAACCATGTTTAGGCTTCTTTCTGCAGAAAAAATAGGAAAGTTTCCTGAAGAGTCAGGCCTGTGGGGGTTTCTCCTCTGTAGATTGTAGGTTCTTCGTCCTATTTGTTTTCATTTGGTCATTTTGGAACAATAATCAAGCTCTAATTACTGCAAGGTCATCCCATCTAAAAGCATCAAATACTCATGAATCTATATGATATCAGGCCAAAAGCCAATTTACTGACTTTGTGTTCTTTTCTGTCCGACATGCTGCAGAACTGCTTCTCTGAGGTCACCATGTTTTAACACATTTGACCTCCTTACTCTGAGACTGCTTCACCTCTGTGGCCCAGTCAGCAACCAGCTGGAGCAGCTACAGACATGCGGAGCAGAGCCCGGCCCCGACACTCAGTACTCTGCTAAAAATGGCCAGTGAGAGCCTGATCGCCGGTCACAGGAGAGCATGAGTACGCAGCTGTCTACAATAAAGGAGAAACTAAAAAGGCTGCATCAAACTAGGCCAATACGACCTTCTGTGCTTGTTTTTTGTTTCCCATCGTGGTTTATTTACCTTTATTTCTTTATTTCTTCATTCATTGGGACTGTTGCGCTGACCAGGTACTGTAACATATGTTTAAGTGTCGATTTTAAGTATTGAATGTAGAGCAACCTTGTCCTGGTCTGTTTCATATTGTATATCGAGTGGTTGTGTGAGTCAGTCACATTTAAGAGATGAAAGTAAATGAAAACGTTCCAGTGAGCTGACAAACTATGTCAGCCCAGTGTTGTGTATGGCAACATAAATAATTCATCAGAGATGTAATGGATTGTGGGCTCAGGCTACTAAGTGAATCATTCTTGACATATGCATGATTTCAGTTCAGTGGAGTGTTCATGTAAACACACCTCACATGACAATAATAGCTGATGACAGGGCCTGGCCATAGTGTGAAAACAGCCGTTCTTTTTTGGGTTGCATGAAGATGCACGCTTCTCAGGGGTAGACTGGTCTACTGGGTTGAAATCTGTGGGATTCCTAACGCTGTCAGATAAGACACGACTGCTGAGAAATCTTTACGTTAAAGTGAATTAACAAAGACAAACGAATTTGAAAACGATTGCTACTGTAATTGATGAGAGGCGTAGCCACAACAGCGGGGATGTGGCAACTTGGCAACTGCCAGGTGTGAAATTAGATCTTAAATCAACCATTCTGGAAATGGTTAGCTTCTTTGAGCTACGAGTTAGTCTGTTAGCAGCTGACAGATGGTTTATGGGCCTGTGTGTGTCTATCACACTGTCATCGCAGAACGAGGCAACCGGCCAAACACTTAGTTAATGTCTGCAAGGATGTAGCTATATGTGTGCTCAATTATAAACCAAAAAAACTGCACCTCATTTTGGTTACTAAATGTTAATGATTAGTGTAAAGAGATTAATGAAGTAGCTAAAAAAGACATGGCTCATCTGGCACCACATTTAAAATGATGTCACTTAAATTCATTATGTTTTCCTTATTTTTTTTCTTCTAAACTAACCTAAAATATGTCTGACTTTACTCACAAGAATGATCACACTATTCAATCTGTTGTTGTTTCTGCATGTGACATAAATGTATATTAAATACCAAATATCTTTAAGAAAAACTAGTGAAGCCAATTACAGAAATATCATTTTAATGTAGCCTACTTTTCTCTGTCCTCAGAGTGTTTTAATGCACAGATAGTCTGGGAGTTGCACAAGAATAGTAATTAGGTTTAAACTCTTTTGCAAAGATGTAGAAGAAATGGTTGCTGCCACTCTCGCCTCTATACTAGAAAAAAAGCTAAATGAGCTTAGCTTAACTTAGCAATTGTGGAGACAACTAGTCTGCTACTCTCCAAAGATAAAAAAACAAACACCATAAGAAAAGTAATTAATACATTGGTGTTGGTATGCAGTTTAAATGAATTAAGCTACTAAACCTTGAGTTGTGAAAAATGAATTGTTTTTACCAAGCAATTCTATTTATGTGATTGTTTATATTAGATTTTTTACAACACATTTAATTTCAAATATGGACCATAGTTCTTCAAATACATCTTTACAATGATTAACTGATATTTTGTTGGTCAAAAGGTTTTGGGTGTCTTCACAAAACACCCTTTTAGTCATTACCCAATACCAACTAAACAGGACCAAAAAGCACATATCTACTGTAATTCAAACAGGTGATGTATTTGTACATCCAGGAGGTTGACGTCACCATAATATCATGATTTTGTCCAACAAAAATACTTTTCTGATCACAATTTAACACCATATTAATATATAAACAAGAAATGGATGTAAACATTTTCTTTAACTACTGGTAACGAAAGTTAGTGCAAGGACTGGCTTTGTATTTATGTTTTACAGACACAAAACAGCTATCAGGACTTCTACCTATCATTTGGCAAAAGAGTTAAAAAGTGTAATTGAAATTTTTTTTATATTTATTGTTTTACTTCTTAAAATATTACATGTGGGAAGTAAGAGTCTTAGCTTCGACAGATGGGTTGAGAAGATAGGGGGGTCACTTTCTTGTTAAGCATGAGAAGATCTACTAATTGAAGAGCTTCAACAGCAGCATGCAGTGTGCTGAGGTAGTTTGCTGTTTCACTTTCATCTAAGCTGGTATTTTGTTGTTCATTTTTGAGCGCACTGACTAATTTATTTCCTATGAACGCAAGTCATGATGTTTGCATTACTGAAAGTCAATATCTTGATTTTGAATAGCTTCTGCATCTTTTTTAAGCAAAGTTGTATTTCTGTACTATTTGGTTTGATTCAAAGCTGTTTATTGATTTCTATTCAAGATAAAGCAAGGGAAAGTAAGTTGTACACTTCTTTCAAATGTGAAAAACACGTACTGATTTACTCAATCAAGACCAATGCTTCGAAACTAAATCTGTTATTTTCCCTAACTTTCTACAAAAAATACGTTCATCGAATCTACAGAGGAGAAAAGTTTAAAAAGTTCATTTTAGATAAAACTACAGCTTCCAAGCTTTACAGACATGTGTCATTGGATGAAAAATTACCACAGTTCACATAATGTGTAAGATCTGTATTACATTTAACATCCACTTCACAGTTAAAGTTTAATTTAATACAGCTGCAATCAATCATTCCCTTTTGATCTTCAGATTTTAGAAACGCTCCTATTTTCAGTCTGCAGGAAGAAAGGCCTGATATTTGTCACTCATGATGAAGTCACAACGTGCTGGTCAATTATCTCCTCAGGAGCACCATTGATTAGCCACATCCTGCTTAATACACCGCAGACTCCAACATTTACAGAGTTCAACTGCTGTTTAAAGAGTGGCTCTGGGTGAGATGATTCACCAGGAAGCCTCTAAACTATCCAATTAACAGCATTTTTGAAAAGTACAAGAAGAAAAAAATCCAACAGACACATACAAATAGTATTAAAGACCGCTTCATGTGCTAATCCTCATGGCATTTTTTTAATTTCATAATTTTCATAATAAGCTAGTATAACAAAAGGAGGTTCTTTGTTGATAATAAGGTGCTCTTTTTATTGTTACTCTGCTTGCATGGCAGAACATTCTCTAACTTGATTTTAAATGTAAATATCATATCAATATCACATCAGATCCTCTTCCAGTTAAATATAACAATTTTTAACGATTCAAGGTGAAAAATTCCACATATTTTAAAGAACTGTGCTGGAGGGGACTCAAATTCACAGATGTCCTTCCCAACATTGATCAGAGAAACTGCTTCACTTTAATGCTTTTAGACCTCACTTCAGTTTGACATCCCAGATTATTCTGCTTGAATGCACTCATAAGCGGGCTGAGTCATAGAAACATTACACTTGGTCACATCCTTGCAAAATCTTTTCCTTTCAGAGCTAAGCTTACTTAACAACAATAAGACCATTTCATCTGTTGTTTTTATGCTGTTTGCAAATCTCAGAGGAGATTGTAGGATGTGATCTTATTTTTAGCCCTCTGTGGACCGATGCAGAGACTGAAAGCAGCACAAAATTCCCTCCAGATCGCTCCCATGTCTGAAGGAGAGCAGGGTTTTGTATTTATCAAATGTCTCGGGCTCACTCCGAGCAATCACACCAAGCGAACGACTGGAGCTTAAAATAGAAACAGCTCAAAGCTGGACAAAAGATATGAATGTCATTTCTATTCCCGAGGAACAGGGAGTCATCTGTGAGGTTGCAGTTTTGTGAAAAGAAGCCTGCAAATTGTAATTACATGTTTGACTTCTTCAAACTTTTTCCAAAAATACTGAATTGTTAAAATTTTAGGACTGTTACATTTTATGTATTTATGACATAATTTAAAAACATAAATCCAGTTTTTAAAATTAGGTAAATACATCCTCAAATGATCAAAATAATGATATAATTATGTATTTAACTAAGCCAATAAGCAGAAGCACAGTGTGAATAACTAAATATACCCTTACTGCCATCATAGCAACGGAGATCAAATAAACTTGATCAACTGCTCTTCAGCAAGTGTGAGAACTTGCATAGAAAGCAGAGTTTTTTGGCAGTTTGCTCGTCTGGAGCACTCAGGTCTGTCATTGTTGCGAAAAGTGTTTCTGCAAGCTAATGAATCCCAAAGTGCACATAGTTTTTGTTGCTTCTCTAAAGTAGTATTTACCAAATTATAAAAGCTGATAAGGACCAGATGAGCTTTCATTATATGTAAAACCTTATAATTTAAATAGATTTACTTTCTTTTTTGTTACGCTTACTATTCTGATTGTCTACTAATCAAATTGAAATGACAGATGTCTTTTTTTTGTAAGGAGCTAATACCGCATGTGACTTCAAGGAGGCAAGTTTGAGCTTTTGGTTGCTTTAAAGGCACTCTAGAGTAATGGAGATAAAAATGAGTCTGCATCTTAGGGGATATTCAGTGACGCTAATCATCAAAGTTTGGTTTATGACTTCACAGATGGTCTCAGGAGGGAGAATAGTTTTCCCAGTTTCATAATTGAATCATTTCTTTTGCTAAAAAGCTGTAGAAATTGCTTAATTTCAATAGAGAAAAGCAATTTAAATTTGTGAGCAAAATGACTTTGTAGACAGGATTTTCCTTCCAGCACCGTAATGTAGTTCTGTGTTAGTCAAAGGAGGACTGATGTTCAGCATTTCTTTACTATCCACCCCAACGCAGCATCTATTAAATCACTGAAAACACAATTTGCTCTTAGCTTTTTACTCATTTAGTAATATTCAATTCTTTTTAATATAGAAACAGTGTTCCACTTTTATGTTGGACTGAATTAATCAAATATAGCTGTTTAACAACTTAATCTGTCTCACTACTTAGAAATGCTGTATCAAGGAAAAAATACGGTTCTAGGCTTTTTTCTTTATTATTGATTATTCATTCAGTTTATTACCTGGCAGGTAATAAATCAAAAAGCCGTAGCAAATTTCCAGAGACTCATTCAGCTTTTGGCCGAAGCAGAATTAGAGAGTTGTCATTACACACTGAGCTGCCAACCAGCCGAAATACTCACCCTAAAGAACTCCTTGGTGGAGCCTGAATCTAACGTGCCATAGGCGATCTCTGTCTGTTTGGCCAGATCCTCGGCACTCTCAATTGGAGAGACCATCCTCTCCACCGTGAGGAAGGCAGCCAGGTTGGCCGTGTAGGAAGAGATAATGATGAGGGTGAAGAACCACCACACTCCTCCAACAATGCGACCGGACAGAGACCTGAAAGGAGGAGGAAGAGCAGCAGACAAAAACACGAGAGCAGCATGCTCAGATCTACATTTGGGGGAGAGAGGAGTCATTTTCCACACTGTCTGTTGTGTTTGGAACAAAATTACCTCAGAGGTTTAGCTCAGACCTGTCTGTTTAATTTTATACTTCTGGAAATACAGCCTACTGAATCCATTAACTATTGAACAGTAAAATGATCTGCTTGTCTCTGGTGATCCATGCTAACACGTTAATTTAATGGAAGTATCATTAACTTAATGCAGCTGCTTATACAAATGATTCACTCATTGAAAGCAATAATAAGCCTCATTAACTCAATATGACTGCATCCACATGTAGTTTAGGAAGTAAGTCAGGTGAGCAGCCATCCCAGACGGCCAGAAGGGCCAACACACCATCAGCCAAAATCCAGCAGCCTGAAAACTCACAGCGGACCTGTGATGACTACGCTGTGCTGTACGATCCCAAAAATGATGGAAACATTCTTGGAGGATATATGTAAATGTTGTTTCATGATGTAATAAAATAAAATGTCATTCGCCAAAACAACATTTTTACCCTTCTAGAACATACACATTTTTTAATCCAATTGTTAATTAATCAATTAACTTTCTTTTTCTTTTTTTTTAGACCAAACAGAAAAAATTTGATTATTCCATCAAAAGGAAATGTTGTGGTATCACCATGTTATTTGCATTTCTGCGACATTATCATCATTATTATCTATTATTATTATTATTATTAATAACAACAAAAA
>JAVQJG010066779.1:0-11716 GCA_036024015.1 Craterocephalus amniculus | reverse complement strand
AAGATAAATTGGCTGCTTGAAAATGTAACATTTTATGGTCACACGGGACTATTTGATTGAATTAAACGATTGTTTAACTTAATATGTTAATTTGATTAGGCGTTTTGCAGCAGCAAACTGCGATAGCTAAGCTACATCTTAAAATTCCAGACTTGTGTTCAACATAGGGAAGCTCAGATAAAAGAAGGCTACAAACCAGGAATCACCTTCCATACTGTAGGTAAAACGTTTTCCTGGTTTCGACGCTGTACGAGTGATCAGCTGTGTGAGCGATGCTACAGCAGGAGTGGATCCAGAGAAAAGTAGCTTACTTTAAATAGTTTTTACTCATTATCAGTTAACTATCAGTTTCATCAAAATCCGTCCATAACTTTGTGAGTTATCTTGTCCACTGACAGACAGACAAACAAACAAACGCCGGCTAAAACATATCGGCGAAGGTAACAATAGGTCATTATAAAATTATTTTTGGTCATTAAAATGATTGAGTAATGTAAGTAATTATTCTTTAAATGTATTTTTTTTATCTTTGACTTCTCTTACACGAGATTAGAATAACATTCGAGTGCTTCGTTTTCACTGAGACAGCAAGCAGATCTGTCACTGTGGTCTGAACTAAGATGGCCACCCTAACAGCACGTCCTCTAGCGGCCAGCAGCGCTGAATGCGGCCTCTATCTCTCTATGGGTATTGTGGGTTAGGGGAGCGGGGCGCAGACTCCCCCAAAGTTGGATGTGGGTCCTCTTCGCCTCCTGCTGGTGATGACAGCAACTACAAGCCAGAGCCTTAGACCAAAATGATGCCCACCAATTACTGCAGCACTGCAAATGCTGATTTATTTTAGCATTTGACATGGTTCACATCATCCAGTGATCGAGTGAATCAGCAAATGAATTGTGTCTGGTTGCATTTGTCATACAGCTTTTTAAAATCATGTGCTGATAAGCACACATTCTTTTCCAGTTTTTCACAATTTTCCCTCTTGATGTCTTTTGTGTTTCACTCTTACACTCTCTGAGACATCTGTTTACGCCTCCATTGGTCAAGTGAAAACTAGCAAAATCACTTAAAGGTCCACCCCTCTCCTCTCTCATTCCTTTACGTGTCGTCACCTTCCCCAGCTTAACAAATCATCATCTTTCTGACTGATTCTTTATATCTTCCACACCTACACCTCAGTCTGTTATTATTTTGATTTCCATAAAATGTACGAAACATGAAAAAACAAACTGAATATTTATTTCCTTTACATTAAAAAGAGAGAGAGAGAGAAAAAAATAAGCTAGAAATATCCCCAGTTTGGAAAGGTTATGTAAGCTATATGTGCACTGAAATGTTTTGGTGGATGGTTTTAATGAGCATAAATTTGGAGGTTTAATCCTCATGCCTTCGATCAAGATTTGTCCCAGTTCAGTCATGTGAAGTTAATGTTTGAAACATAAGATTAAGACAGTGCATCTGACTTTTTGTGGGACCTCCTGGCTCTACAATGACATAAAGGGATATGGTGGCATAAGCCAAATCCCAGTAACAATTCATCTTAAAGCAGATTTTCGTTTTTTTTTTAACCTGGGGTCCGTTGTCCTTTCAAACATGAGTGATGAGGAAAGGAATGTTTAAGATCGCTCCAGTGTTTAGCCAGGCAGGCAACTTAAAGAAATTCTCCTTTAAGCACTGTTTCCACTACAGTTCAGGTCTTTTGAAAGAGGCTCACTCAACAAGTTTTAGAACTACTACTCTATATCACATTTGACATGCAGACATAACTAATTGTCATAATGAAATCTTTCAGAAATGTAAACAAAACTCTGAATTCTCACATGTAAATATTTCAGTTAAATTACATTTCTGAAAATGTTCTTGTAGTGAATTTTGCTGATTAAGATGTCAGCTTAAATTCATTCTTTGGAATTGCTTAAAGGCTGTCATAAAACGTGGTTACAGCTCAAATATTCATTTATTTGAATAAATGTCCCAGTAGTTTCTCAGGGGGTGACTTTATGTCTTGTCTTTCTCTGTGTCCCGAGACACAGACAACTGTCTGTTAGTATTATATATTTCACATGTAGTCACTACTGCTTGTGTAGCCTCTGCAAACTGTCTCCTTTAAAATCTATAGCAGTATTTTAAATTCTTTTTAACATGTAAGTCCTTAAACCTCTGTCATTTTGAAAATCATCATCACTCCAGAAGAGATAGTCACTCTGTGAATGCAGGCCTACATGTGCTTCCAGAATAGCCAGTAATAGACTGGGGCTGTGTCCGAAAATGCACCCTATTCTCTACATAGTGCCCTATAGAGGGGCCACACCATTTTCTCGGGGTGCCCGAATGTCCAGAAGGAAAAAATTAGTGCACTCAAAGTTACCCACAATGCATCTTGAAAAGTAGTGAGCATCGATGGTCACTAGACAAGTCAATATAGACCACAATGCATTGCTGGCAAGAGCTAACGTGACATCTTGCTAACATTACAGGCAGCCTCCTCCTCACCCTTGGATGTCATTTTCTGATTATTATAATTATTAGTTAAATTCATGTCAGTACGAATATGCCAACATTCAAAACTGGCTCCATTTCTCTGATGGAAGATGTTTCATCAGGTGAAGAGTGTCACTAATATCAATATCAAATAAAATTAAAATAAACTGTCAGACCCTCATTTTATATGAAAACATCGGAACAAACAAAGAATAAAACATGATTTAAGGATATACTGTAATAAATGTTTAATGAGAGTTTGGATTCGATTTGGACCAACATATTCACGGCATCCAGGGTTGTTTTGGCAACCACTGGTAGTCATGTGATCTGATGACTACTTTCTCACTACTCTGAGAAAGTAGTGAACTTTGTGTCTGAATCGCCATCAGAATGAGTGCCCTACATAGTCTGCTATGCAGTGCAGCCCTATGTAGTGAACAAGGGGTTAGGGCAAAGGGTGGACATTCAGACACAACCTGGGAAACAAAGCTTTTATGCTTTTTCCTTGTGGAATCAACTGGTCTGGGTAAAGGACACTCACCTCCTCTCTTATTTGAGAATAATACTACGTTCACACTGCAAATAATTCTGACTTATTTGCCCACATATGACCCATTTTCTTTTTTTTTAAAAGAAAATAAAAAATTTAATTTATTTTTCAAATCCAACCGGGGTCACCATCAGATGTGTAACTAAATTGGATTCATATTTAATGTTTTTTTTAGAGAGACCCCAGTGTGAACGGTCTTGTTGCATGTCATTCAGCTTCTAGATCATTAAACTGAGACAGTCATTACAATTCTACACAAGCAATACTGCATCCTTACTTTGTCAGCTCCAATTTCAATACAACTTCAGAGTGGATACACACAGGCTAACATGTAGCCTCTGTACATACCTCCGCATGCTCCATGTGACATCACATCACCTGCACTTGTTGGTCACTTTAGGGCTATAGATTGTTCATACTGGAGTCTGACAGCAATCACATCTAATTCATATTCTCAACAAACACACAAAAAATATCAGTTCTGACTTAATATCGGATCAAATATTCTCTTAATTTTATATGGTTGTATGATTTATGGTGCAGAGAATATTGACATATTTATTATTTGCTTACAAAGCTTCATGCCCTCTCATCTGCTTACAAACTTAAGAACAGAGCACTTCAAACAAACTTCCTTGGGATTTATGCATTTAAAAGAGTAAAGCATATTGAACTACTTTAATAGAAACAATATTAATGTATGGTGATAGTGGATTGCTAAAAGCTGGAAAAGTTTTGAATTGCATCTCTGTAAAGTACATGCATGTTAAGAATCAGACCTGAATCAAAGTTCACCACAGACAGATTAAAATTAACCAGGTCAGATTCATATTTCCCTCAAAATGAAATTAAAAGCCACATCGCATTTGCTGTGTAACTTGCTGTGTAACACCACTCAAGTCAGAGTTGTCGTTCCCCTCAGAGTGAGTAATATCTCTTGCTCTGAGGTTCAGGCAGAAAATGAAGTGAGTATGTTTTCCATTACTGCTCCCATTGAACATCAACAGTTTGAAGAGCCTCATGGCTTCCTAGTTTTGTTCAGCTGCACTAAATTTACCATCAGTTTCTGCAGCAGTTATTTACTTTCACTAATCTGCTGGTCAAAGAGTTTCATTTGCATGGTGGCTACAAAAAGCTAAGAACACAATTGTTTGCACAGAACCATACAGTGTTAGGGGAATATTTATTATCATCATTTTCATATTTATCTATATGCATAATGATGAATTGATTAATGAATCCTAAGATTAACGTTTATCTGGGAGTATTGTATGAATATATACCAAATAGACAAGCAGTAGTTCATATCATACATTTTTAAAACTGCAGATTCCAGCCTATGGCTAAAGGTTATACGCTGCAGTCAGGTTCAGGGGAGAGTTAGTTTCAACTACTTCAAACTGTTTTCATGCACACACTGTTCATGCAGCGAGGGGTATGGGCTGTGGTATAGTAAAACACTTTTGAAAGAAGTGAACCTATTTGCACAATTGGCAGCATAACAACTGGAGCTTTGTGGATTTATTTATTAGCTATGATATCATGAAGAATATATAGGATAATAAACTGACAACACTTATGTAATGTAACAGGTCGACCACCTCAGCTACACTAACGTGGAATGTATAAAGTCCTTAGTGACTATACTTTTGGATGCATGTTGTGTTCTGGTCTAACCTGCATGTTTGATGCTGTTTGGTCTAATTTATAGTGGTGTTTTTTTTTTTTTTTGGTTTTTGTTTTTATATTTTTGATTTGTTTTTGCCCACAGTCCACAGTAACATGCTTTAGTAATGAATGGCTAATTTTTGCAGCATTTATGCAAACTAACTATACGTCTTCAGTAAACGTTGGAAGCGCTGTTGAGGATATCAGCCAAAAAAAAAAAAATTACTGACATTTTCCTCCTGAATGAATCTTATTTAAAACTACCTACATGTGTTTTGTTTATCTTTAAAACAAGCTGGCCAAAAGCAAAGGTTGTTTCTTTTCTTTAAAAAAAAAAAAAGCACAATGCGTTTTATATACAAGGACATAACTTGCAATATTTAGGGTATGACCGACTTAGATTTTTTTTTCTAAATGGAGGATTAAATGTTCATATTTTTATCAATTTATTAGTATTTATCTATAAATCAGATATGAACGTGGCCAAAGAAATCATGGCACAAAAGTTAACGATTTTGTTTTTACTCAGCAAAATCCAAAATATAATCTATGTTGTGTGCAAGACACATCACGAGGGGGCAGATACACATGAAAGTCGACACTAATGAGAAAGGCAGATGGCCTTTATGTAGCCCCTTAGTGGTTAAAATCCTTCCATTGAAGCATAAAAAGATAACCATGGGCTGATGTAGCATTAAATCTAGCACATGATCAGCTTGGAGGAAAATATCTTTTCATTTATGTTGAGAAGAAGGAGAGCACATTAAAATTGTATATTTAGATGACACAGCTGTCTACACACAGCTGGCATTGGTTCATACTGCCTTTAGCTCTATGGAAGTGGATTAGCCTTTCCATCATATTAGCAACTAGTGAACCAGAGAGACATGATTAATGCTGTTTGGGTCCACTGAGTAAAAAAACACACACACACATACAATAAAGTTCAAAGGTTAATGAGAGTAGAATATTTTCTTCATCCATTTTCCTTCCACTGGTCTTTATATTTGACCATATTTTTCACATCTAAAAGAAACTCAAGGAAGCTGTTTCTACAATCACACTGAATATTTGAATATAAAAATAATGTTGGTTAACTTTTGCCATCCTTATTCCCAATTTATTCTATAGTGAACAGCAGAAGAAAAAACAGAATCATGTAATAAGCCCACTGAGGTTGTATTACAGTTCAGTCCTTCAAGCTAGATGCTACTGTCAGCTTGTTAACATGCTCAAATATACAGTAGTAAGCAGTGTTGGGCGCACTACTTTAAAAAAGTAATTAATTACAGTTACTCATTACTTCTCCCTAAAAGTAACTGCGCTAGTAACGGAATTACAGCATCATAAAAATAACTAATAATTACTCAGAAAAGTAATTTTTCCGTTACTTTGAAAAACAAAACTAAAAAAAGTTCAGATATGTGGTCTTTAACGTAACTAACATAACCCAAATAAAAGGTAACATATGATAAAAATGGAATTTTGTAGAAGAAATATCTTAGAAAAAGCCTAATCTTAGGCTGATTCATGTTGCGACGTTGTCTCCCCCTCTCCACCTCCTCGTGTGCCCGTGCTGTGTGCGCGCTGTGTGTGTGTGTGTGTCTGTGTGTTCGGATGCGCAACCTGACTTACCCACATCTCCCCTGACATTTTTATTTTCCGCCAATCATCATAACCAGTGGGAAAACCACGGTAGGCGCTGGAAGCGCAGCCAGCGGTCTTTTGACCGCCAGCCACGTTATCATGCTGATTAGTGTATTAAAAACTGATATTTTAGGACTTTTATTAGACAGTTGTTGTCTGTAGTTTTACCTGCTTACTTATTTCAAAAAGTAAACGCATCAATATTTACGAAGAATTAACACGTCTAAATCGCCACAGAGCCGCTCAGGGAGACTCTTTCTCAGCCAAACTATCATATCAAAAGGCTACGGAGTTGTAACAAATGCCCGGCCTACTCTGCTTCTGATTGGCTGTAAGATCACAAGCCCTGTGTACTGATAGGCTGCTGGTTCCTGTCAGTCATATCAGCCTCTGCTCATGTGCTGCTTACTGCTTCAGACTGTATGCAGGTGGCTGTCACACTGCTTAGACGAGAATGATAATGTATGACGAGAGAGCACAAACTGATGAACATAAGAATTTTTAATCACTGTCATTCATAGCAACCTCTATTCATGTGCTGCTGCAGGCAGGTGGCTGTCACACCGCTGAGACAGCGCTGTAGATAGACAGCACAAACTGATCAACGTAACAAGTTTTTAACACTAGATCACTATGAATAATATCCAGGGACACTATTTCACAGTATAAACCATTAATTTCTTTATCTATGGAATATTAATTTTGAAAAAACTCGCCTACTTAGGACAATAGCACTTTGTGAGAACATAGGTTGGGCTGGGTCCGGACTGATGTGTCTCGGTGTAGAGGAATTTTTATCCGGTGAAAAACCATTACTCTAGTCAGACTGCGTTCCGAAGCTTTTATTGCACATGCACCCTGCTCCCTGGTGCACATCGAGAGGCCTCTGCCTCAACAGTCCACTCCGTGTCATTTATACCTGACTGGCGCTCATCTGCGCACGCAACAAAAAGGTTTTACGGCATCTGTTTACGGTCTTTGGTAAACAGAGCACCGCCTTTGATGTAGCAGAACAGGGTTATCAATTAACTCAATGTATACATACTGAACTTAGCTTAACAGGATTAACTCTTGCTGGAATGAACTGCAAACAACCCTAGCAGGAATGCAACTCCTGCTGTAAATGAAATGTGCAGGAATGCAATGCAGGACTAGGAGTAAAGTAAATAAACAGAAGTAAAGAGATGGAATAATAAAAATTATTTCACACGGAGTATGGGTCCAGACCGGGTTCCGGACTTTTTATGATCCCTGCTTTACACATTATCAGTGTTATCATGTTAACCTGCTAGTGCTTAAAAAAAAAAGCTTAAATGAGCAGAATCATAATGCAACGCTGCTGCGTCTCCAGTAGACAACTTCTGGCTCCAACACAAGATGCTGCTTTATTCTCAGCCAGCACCACCGCTCACAGAACACGACCTCTTCTATTCTCCAGTTTCACACGTATCCCTCCGCCTCCTCGCCAGCAACAGGCATAGTCCCGACAAACGTGAAAGGTCGGTTTGCGCAAAACAATAAAGAATCTAATCTTATTAAAGTAACGCGCTGTCAGTAAACGTCAGTAACGGTAATGGCGTAGTAAAAATGAGCAGAGTAATTAGTTAGATTACATCGTTACTGAAAAAGTAGTGCCGTTAACTAACGGCGCTACTTGTAACGCCGTTATTTCCATCACTGGTAGTAAGCTACAGTAAAGCTTATGGAAATGATGCTGACTCTCTGGTGCAGCCTTGAAAGTGGCTCTATGCAATATTGTCATAGTCATGAAGCTGCTTGGAGGAATTATTTTGCTTGACTGACCTGTTCTGATGAAAAAGCTGACATTTCCTCTCCCATCGGGCCTCCCTATACTTGAAACCCCTCTTGCAGTTTTGCCCATTGACACTCACATTTGTTTTGGTCTGGAAGTCTCGCGATACACGAGCCTACAGCTATACGGCAGGTCGTAAATCCGTTTGGACAGACATGCATATTTCATCTGCGATTAGTTTTTTGCTTTTATACTGTTTTTATTATTACTTTTTACTACATACCATTGAAGCCATGGTGACTCGCCATCGGCTGTTCAAAATAAACCATAAGTTGCATCTGGTTTACAACATTCTACTTCATCTGTCGCCTATTTTCGCTATGGAGCTCCCCCTACAGCTTTGGGGTAAGCACTGCATGGTAAACATGCCCAGAGTTACTGAGATCTGCTTTAACTGGTTTAGGTCTACTGTAATTACTGTAATGACCTTTTAACAGGACTTCCTAAACATCTTCAGCTCATCCAGAACCAGTTGCTAGAGTTTTAACCAGGACTAAGAGATCTGAACACATCACACCAGTTTTAAAGTCTTTACACTGGCTTCCAGTCAGTCAGTGAATAGATTTTAAAGCTCTTCTGATTGTTTATAAATCCCACAACAGTTTAGGCCAAAAATACATCTGAGATATGTTCAGAGAATATAAACCGGCCAGAACTCTTAGATCCAAAGACTCCGGTCAACTAGCCCGGACCAGAGTCCAGACCAAACATTTTTCAGTGTTTTATGAAAACACCACTGGGCTTTGTCAACCATTTTGGGGAAACCTGTTTACATCACCACTTTCAGAGTTCCCACTAGTAAACTATGTTAAAAACACTAGAAAGTGCGATAACATCACAGGAGAAGCAAAGAGACGTTAAGATGGATTGTTACAAGTAACTGATAAAGAATGAAGTTCAGGATTAGCATTTCTACCTTTTCCAGTCTCATCGGTACTACCTTGCATTTGGTGTAAATTCCTATGCCTGTCATGACTTTGAAAAGTAGTCATTAAATGCTCATGCAGCCATTTCACAAACAGGTGGATGAAATAACACACAGGTATGAGTAACAACCAAGCTAAAATGGTGAACAAAACTAAAAGAGCAAAAAACAACCAGCAAGGTAAAGCAGCAGAAAGTGACCATGCTGAGAAGAGGAGCAGACAACAAGCCAGGAGTCCAAGAAGAAAGACGCCACCAACATCAATCACAGGAGGAAGCAGAGGGAGAAAGAGGGCAGCAGGTGCCATACTCCTGCTTTAATTTAAGGTAGGGGCCAACTCTTGAACTACATTCAAGAGCTCATGTGTGTTCACTACAACAAATTCAATCACAAATTTGATAAAATATACTTATTTATTACATGAACCATAATATATATGTACAGTATAAACTGAGACTGTTGGCCATCCCCCTCCTTGAAAACAGTAAATCCTGGATATTTTGACTGAATATTCAGTGAAACACAACTGGTGACATGTGGATAAGAGCGCAAAAAAAGGACAGTCTTATAAAGGAAAATCATGTTCTCATTTCATCTGTATCAGCGTTTTATTTAAAATTCTGTACTCACTGCAAAACCAGGCAATATTCTACACTAATTCTTAGGTGTACCTCTTCACCTGTTTGCACAACATTGCATTCATCAAGCTGACACTTGGTAAATGCAGGGATCTATAAAAGAACCCTGCAGCAGTTTCCGAGACAACATCTCAAAAAATAGTCCTGAGAAAATACAAACAGGTACTCTATTTACTCTATCTTGTCTATGATAATTAGTGGATTATTTCATATAATGAGATTTAAATCACATTTTAATCACATTATATCTTTTATCTATAGGCAATAAAAAATGTGTAGTCATACTTTGCTATTTAGAGAAAGAATGCTTTTTTGAAGCTCACTGAAAGGCTAAAAGTTGATTGTTTCAATTGGAGAGTGAAAACCATGGTAGTATTGCATAATCATACAGGGGGCCTTTCATACAAGTGGATGCTGAGCTGCCTGGATAAAAAAAATGTATATTTCACTTTATAGAACCAATATACCGTAGTTTTCTTACCGTCCCACGTTTTGCCTCTTTTTTTGTTCAACATGATCACATGATCAATTTATTTAGAATTTAGTCTACAGTTGGAGCTGACGAGTGTTCTTTGGGTATTAACACGCTGAGAGAGATGCTACAGATCAATCAAGGGTGTTTAGGTTCCTGGCAGAGTCAGAGTCCTGTCTTCAGTTTGCCCAACTGCTGCATTGCAGATAAAAATCCTCCTCTGCTAGACACCTTTAACACACAACAGGGAACCTTTGTAACACAGGGTATGCGCTCTCAGATGTAGGATGCATTTGTCGGCAGACATTTTCATCATTCTGAAATTATAAAAAGACAACAAGAAGCAACAAATGCAAAATAGTGCTTAAGATAACCGACTGTTTCAGATCAGAATTACAAACATGTATAAAGACAGAAATCTCTCTCGATACATGGCAGACAGTGGAAACATAATAGTTAAAAACAATTATAGAGATATTCTTCTGTGATATTTAAGTCCAACTCCAGAACTATCCACATTTATCTTTTTTTTTTTAGTAGTTGTTGCCACAGGAATAAACAAAACCTAGGCTTTAAAAACTTAGGCTTTAAATACCTTTTGAATGAATTCACAACTATGTCCCAATATAATGACTGGGGTCTCATAAATATGTTGATCTGACCCACCTACCACTCTGCCCATCTGCAGAGGACACTGCCTGCCCTTACTTTTCCCGCCCTGCTAGGCTAATCCTTGTTTTGGAGTAAAATTAATAGATAATCATAAAAAAAGGATCTATGCAAGGGTAATTAATATATCATTAATGACCCCTTAAGGATCCAGGCCTATTTTAAGCAATCACCAGTGAAATGACCTCTCCAAGTTGAAATCCATGTAATTAATGAAAGTTATGGAGTACATGCAAAAAAATCCTTTCTGTAAAGGCGAACATGATCTATTTATTGTCAAAAGCATCAGAATATCTTCAAGTGCTACTCACTAAAAGTTATTTACTGTAGAAGACAAGAAAAATTGCACATTTTTTACTCTCGCCTATATTTTTTAGTGGAAAATAATGAAAATAAAAGCTAAAATAGGTAGTTGGGAAAAACAGAACCCCTTGGGTGCATAAATAACATGTTTTGTACATACACTTAAAATTTGGGAGTAATATCTTAAAAAATTATTTACATGGGTATGTCTATGCGTTTTTTAGGGGACCATTTGTTCTATCCAAACCTACCCAAATTGGAGACCCTTGAAAAACGAATGGAAAAAATGCTCTAAAATTGGAATAGTTTAACCTACAGTCATCAATGAGGGCTTTATGGAAAGCTTATACCCAGGGGAATCCATAGCTGAAGTCAGAGTCACTCCATTATTTGTGTCAATTCATATTGCACCCACAAAAATTTTAATTTAATTACAATAATGACAAATATTGCATTTCTCATATAAAGACAGGTGTTCCTGGTCAGCATATAAGTATATTCATAAAACAGCAAACTGGGTTATTTACAAATCTATTTACATGTTCTT
>JAVQJG010066772.1:0-12758 GCA_036024015.1 Craterocephalus amniculus | reverse complement strand
AGAAAAGGACTTTATTGTATGTTGTCAGACACGCATTACTGTCTGACAAGTATTACCCCCCCCCTCAATATGGTGACGTCATAGAACGAGGCATCGACTCGACTTCAACTTTTACTGACAACTAGTCGACCTGAAAAAATCACAACTCGTTCATGCCCTATTACACAGTGCATCACTTAGAAAAATATGAAGTATCACTTTCCCCATATTAAAGTACAAATTAAATTTTCTATGTAGACTTTATTAATTAAAAAATATTAATATATGATACGAATACTATATTAATCTCATATATTAACATAACTTTATTTTTCTGTTAGGGCTTGTACTGACAAATATTGGCAGATTAATCGGCCGATTAATCTGATATCAGCTGTTTACTTTTCCATACTATCGGTATTATATCGGCGTTCAAAAATCCATTATCGGTCGACCTCTAGTAGATGCATGAAGGGAGTCCTCAAGGAAAATAAATTGGGAAGTAATTCTAATTTTTCTTCCCACTCGGTCAACTTAAAAGTAAAAGCCCTTCTTCCTTCTTCATTCAGAACCTCCTGCCCCCCTCCTGCTTGGAACCATTTGGAGTGTGTCTCACGGGAATTGCATTGAGAGGAGCAGAATTACATGAACTTTCTTCAGGCTTAGCAGATGTCAAAGATCACACTGCTTCTTGGATTTAAGGCGGTCATGCTTGACCAGAGAAGTGCCATCAGACATAATTAGCTCCAGATTTCATCTTGTTCTTCCGATAGTTTGTTGGAACAGAAGCATCAGATTCATGTGATTGCCTGAAAATGTTGATAAAACAGAGAACAGAGGGGAAAATATGACCTGTCAGAGATGAACTGTTGCAAATAAACGGCCACTCCCACACTGTACACACACTTTCCAGGCATTTATATTTCTAGCCATAATTTTTTTTGTATTGACAACCTCATCCATCATACAAGATGCAATTCTGAAAGTAGCTTTGTGGTTTTAGTATTAACAGCCTCACACTGCAGTACTTTATGCATAAATCATAGGACTTGCAAACAAAGACCCTGTTCTTTTATTTCCATCACACTTTTTGTGATTTAAAAAAAATTACATGGTGGGAACAAGAGGGTTGGGTCACCTGCGATTTATATATCAACTGATCTGGGCTTTGAGGGTCTCTAACCTCGAATAAAATGACTGCCTATATGATAAAGGGGTTACATGTAAAACCATGAACACATTAAACAGGTGATACTTCACATGAAAAAAATGCAATTTGCTGACATAAAAGGTTGTAATTTATAATCACTATTCTCACTGCTCCTGACTTAAACCCATTGAGCTAAAGTCAGCCAACTCAATATTTATAGATAGAATAAAGCCAAGGGAACAGTGTTCCCTTTGCCCATTTGCTTCAAGTCAAGTTTAGTTTCAACATATTCAACTGAACTTCAAATGCTTGAAGTTAATGCTAAAATCATAATATAATCACAGAGCTACATTTAAATCCACCTATGCTGTTCAGTTAAGCATTCAGCATGCTTGCTGAACAGGAGTAAATTTAAAAGAATGAAGCAAATTTTTTAATGTAGGCAATGTTTTATAGGAGCATTTTTAGTATATTTCTTAAAATTTTCTTCACATTCTGATAACAGCCAATTAAATAAATGCTCTAACAGAGAAATAACATTTTATTCACCTGTGGAACAAACAAGACTGAAAACAAAACCATCCAATCATTTTAACTGCACACTTCTAAAAGGTGGAAGGTGTTATGTCAATATATCTATCAAACTTAACTATATTTTTCCCTCCACCCTCATGCACTTTCCCCTTAGTGCATGATTTTACATGCTTGGAGCACTCAGAGGCAATGTAGCGAGACACAGAGCTTGGCTAACTATATTAGCTAGCAATAGACATACTGTATGCACTTAAACTTAAGGGACATTTTGGTAGAAAATTACTCTTCCAACCGTTTCTGATTTCCCCCTGCATCACCACTAAATGACACTTCATCCTGTTAATATCCAGCCATAGTCCTAGGAGAGTCAGGTGGAAAAAACTATTCAGTTTGTTTATCATCCTGAGGCTGGGGGTTTGAGAGTGGGCTCACTTAAGTGAACTCACTATACAAAGCAAACACTGTGAGGGTCATGCTCTTTAATTTCTCCACTGCTTTTAATATAATTCAGCCTGAACTGTTATATGAGAGGCTCAAGAAAAAAATAAAGTGGTGAAGTTCTCCAGCTATGACAGGATTATTGACAAAGATTGTGTTGTATCTGAGAAGGTGGTCAGCATCACAGACACTCACCGCAGACCTTCAGCACTACTCAGAATCTTTCATACACAGAGTTACTCAGATGACCGCAGAAGATCCAGGCATCTTTGCAAGGAGGACAGCAGCGCTGTTAAAGGGCAAGTTCAGTATTTTTCAACCTGTACCTATGTTGTAGCATGATATACAATCATTTACTCACCCAGACAGTCGTGGCAAAACTCGAACTCCATCGGCAGATATTTATATCCACACGCGATCAGCATATGTTCATATAATGGGAGCATTCGGAGCAAGTGCCACTCGGCCTCTAAATAAGGCATTATCTGCCACAAATTTCCTTCATTTTACAAATGTGTTGTTAGCAAATGCTGGTCCGATCCCTCCATGAGCTGGCTTGTAGAGGTGGAGCAGCACTTGCCCCGAACACTCCTATTATATGAATGTATGCTGATCGCATGTGGACATAAATATTTTCTGATGGAGTTCGAGTTGCGCCACAACTGTCTGGGTTGATTGTATAGCATGCTACATCATAGTTACAGCTTGAAAAATACTGAACTTCCCCTTTAATGTAAGGACTAGCAGTGTCCATGTTTATATGTTTACAGTGAGCATTTTAACCAACTTATCAAAGGATAAGACACATCAGCCACGGTCTCTGCCTCCACAGTCTACTCCAGGCACAATTTTGCAGAGTGTGCAGTTCCATTGGATTGTGCACACAGTGGATTGATGGTTTCTCACCAGGAGAATGATCTGCTAACAAATACTGTGTTGTCCCCTCTCAGTACAGAGATGCCTCATAGCGATGTGATTCTTCCTGAACAGGTTCTAGTTCATGCGCTTGTATCATGTGCACACACCCCATTGTCATGCACGCCTCTTTTGGAACTTAAGAAACACCATATGAATCTCCAGTCACTGCAAATGCAACTTAGGGGTGACCCGAGTCCCCATCTCTGCCCATAACCTCATAACAAGACTTTCTAAAGCAACCAAAGCCAAGGTTGTTTACAATTATAATCGTACATAAACATTACAACTCTTACAGGATTCATTTAATACCATAACTTTGTATGGCATCTCACAAAGTTTATTATACTCCAACTTTTCTCCGTCCCCATCTCAATAAATTGGACATGATGAGAATATATCTATGCATGGAAGCAACAGTTATACTTGTCATCATAATGTGTTATTCATTGCCCTCTGGCTTAATCATTCAAGTAGATTTCTGTCATCTTTTCATGAATTGAAGCTCTTTTCTCCTGCATTGCACATTGATTTCCTCATCCCCTGTCACCACTTCGGCTCCTCTGCTCCTGACTTAATGTGGGCTTATATTCACAGTCTTGAGCTACTGTGTTGAATAACCTCTTTTTTTTTCACCTGCAACTCTGTGATTTTCTTTTTCACATCTACCTCTTCCTTGATCTTTATTATGTACGTTGTAACAACCATCATTCTCCAGAATATATCGCTTCATTTGGTTGAATTAAATAAACTAATCACCTGTGACATTTTCATGCAAATGGCAATTTTTCCTTCTTCTGTTTTAGAAGATGAACTCAAACTGCAGAGTCAGTCGTGCACCTCGTTCATTACTAAAATCTTTATTTTCAGCCATAAAAGTTAGTATTAGTTATCATATTTATAAAGTTTGATCTCTTATTATGTTGACACAATCTAGATTATTTTAACTGCAGTGAGTTAGGACCTGGCATAAAAATGTATGAAGAAGTGGGAGAGGATTTGTAAATATTTTTACAAATTCTATGGTTTGGATGGATAGTTCAAGAGGTGAGGAGGTTTTCAGCTGAAAGCTCTTGTGGAGATAAACACACACATTGTTGTCATCAATGAATCATTCCAATACTTGAGTCGTGAATCACAATCCCGAATCCTTCACTGACACATCCTTTGTACTGCTGGCTAACTAACTGAAGAGACCAAAGATTATACCACAACTACACAACTTCCATTCCTCTTGCATTTGTAGAAATATATTGAGCTAATTATTCAACTGTGAGAAAAGCAACAGCTCATTTCCCTGGCGGCCCTTCACTATTTCCCTCCCTGCTATGTGAAGAAAAGAAACAGTCACAGTTTATCAGGCACTAGCTCACAGGATCTAGCATTGCTCGAGTCAGTATGTACGATTCCCTCACCTCCTCTCAGCTGCAGCCACTCAACCTTTCTGAGCACTGCTTCCTCACCTGAGCTGAAGATCTGCTGCTCTGCTCTGATAGGCTGAGGAAGCCATAGGAAGAAACTAGGTCTACACGTCATGTTTGTCTCACAAAGATAATAAGCAGACTAAAGAAAAGTATATTTGGTTAGTTCCTACACTGTTTACTCTGAAACTCAAGTATTACTTTAATCCCTGCATCAGTACTTTTGCGTCTTGCAATTAATAAAGACACGAAAGGACAAAACTCAATGGAAACCTGCTGTTTATTAATTGATTTTTGGGGTAATCCAAATAAGACAGAATTACAATAATCAAGGGTTAGAAGCATGGATGAGTGTAGCGGTACTGAAGGGTGTAAAAAGTTAGAAAAACTGGTTAGTAGATACAAACAAGTTGGAGTTTAGCTGAACTGGTTGTGAAGTTACAGGTCCTCAGCACAACCAGCTTGGGTTGATATCCCAGCATGGTGCCGTTACCATAGCAGCATGTTACCCCTCTCTCTGACATAAAATCTTAAAGAAAGCTTAGGAAAATTTTTAATAAAAACAGTAACAAAGTAAAGTGAGAAATAGACTTAAGAATTTAAACGAAAGCAATCAAGATGGTCAAATTACTTCCTGTAACAGTTCAAACTATCCCTCGGTCCAAATTCATTTCATTGTGACCACTGACAGGGAAAGCCAGCTCATTACTCATCTTGTTACACTGCAATGATGTGCAGGGAAAACATGTATCCTGGCATGTTACTTAGAAAGGGATAAAACAACACAACAAATATTTTGTAACATTTACTCATCTCCAAACTCCAAAGATATCCATCTGATGAATCTGATGTTTACTGTGGGAACGACTTAATAAAGACCTCACCCTACAACCAACATCTGCCCCCGTCCTCATAAAAGACCATCAACAGATTTTCTTTGTCCATACCTAGTCTGTTTTTCTCAAATGAGGTCCGCTGCCATTTTAATGCAAAGCTCCTCCAAAGTAATGAAGGCTGAGTAACCGTGGCGACTGTACACAATCAATGGGACTGATCACTTTGTCTGGGAAAACCACAACAAGTTGAGCAGGTGGTCACCGTTTTCTCACTTGACACCTCGTGATAAGAAGTGATCTTTATGATGCCTCATATCATTTTGAATTTCACACTTGTTCTGCTCTGCACCGGAATACAGAGCAGGGTTTAATTACTGAAAGGCTGCACCTAACCTGTCCTTCACCTGAAGATGTGCAAATATCATCCTGGATTGGAAATCAGAAGTGTATCAGCAATAATGTGGTATCTGTTTGCTTTGGCTAGATATGGATATTGCTTAACTTAATTTATTCTGTTTATTTGTTAAGTAACCAAGGTATAAGCTATGGAATGATTTGGATGATGTGGACATCTCACCTGGTGACAGAGGTTGTAAAGTGTCAGGCGGCGTGACACTGGAATGATGTCCTCTTTTGACCACTTTTAATTACCTTCATTGGCTTTTGTTATTTAATTCAAAAAGAGATTTTTATGTATTTGGTTCAGTTTGTACGAGTTTAGATCCAATTTCCTTTGTTTTTGATCAATATAAATTTAAATGATATTTTTCTAAATATTAATTTTTCTTTTCTGTTGTTGGAAATGCATGTAAAAAAAACTCTATTTATACTACAACAGTCTTTTGATTAAGGTAGAAAAAGGCCGGTACAAAAAGATAAAATTAATAACTAGAATTAAATAACAAATTAAGAAATAACCCAGCTATATGAAAGGTAGAGCCTAGACTGACACTGGCTGCTAATTCTCCTCATGACGGGCATATTTGTTTACTCTGCTTATAATGACACCTCAATTAATTGTTGTAATGATTTATTCTTGTTAAATAGCTACACGTTGCACCTTCAATTATGCAGCCAATTTATTTTCCATGACTCTTTCCTCTTCCCATTCCCTGTCAAGAAGATAATCACATTTCTACCCTTCTTTCATTATGCTCAACATGTGAATGCAGAACACTGCCAATATACTTTGTAAATACTGAATATGTTCAGTATTTCAGTGTTGTTTGGAACTGGATTCTTCCACCACAGGGTAAAATCAGTTCAAAACAGGGTCCAGGTGCAACTCGGCAGGAGACTTGTCTTTTTCCGGAGAAACCTGGTGATTACAGGACAATTAGAGTAAATGCTAACAGGCGAGCTTCGTCCCAAACACAGGCTTTATAAGTCGGCCGCCCGCCTCTGTCTGGACAAAAGTGGTCATTTATCTCTATCTGGACAGACAGGCAACCCCTCCGGGGCAGCATCCTGTGTGGAAATTACTTCACTGTAAGCATGCGCTTCTTAAGAAGAACAAAAACAAATTTCTCGTCATGTCACTGATATCATTCACAACATCTTGAAAATAAACTACCCAATTAAATGCTGCTTTTTAAAGGTAACACCAAACCCCTGACAGGATTAAATAAATATGTGTCTTTCATTTTGCCTGAGATATAGAAGGAGATGGAAAAACACTTTTATGGCAGTGTTTGCAAGCTGGATTCAGATCAACAGTAACATGTAGTCAGCCTCAGTGAAATATCTGCCTATATAAATTTCATCAGTTCCATTTTCTACTCAAAGTGGTGAATGGGACATTGTCAAAGGTTATTTGAAATATAGCTCTTAAATCACTTACTTATAATTCTCAAACTATGGCGCTACTGTGAAACTTAAACTTGTCTTTGCTGACCTGCTCTTGTTTGTGAAGATGTTAGTTTTCTTTTACAGATGAGCTTCTTCATCAGGTCCAGCTTGTTAGTATTGGGTTGGAGCCCTTTTACCTGCAGAACTGCCCTTGTTCTTGGGGACAGATTTATCAAGATCCCAGTGTAGTAATTTGCGCGTGTTTTGTGCATGGGGCTTGGCCACAGTTTGCGGGTGATTTGCAAATGTTGGCAGGTGCAAGCACGTTGGAAACACTATATTTAACTGAGGGTTTTCCGTGTTTTGCAGTTGACCGTGCGGCGAGTGTGGAGAGAAGGAAGCCAAAATGAGGCTGACCTGAGGACAGGGAGATATTGGAGACAGAGAGGAATTGAAAAAATCAAATAAGCTTAAATGAAAATTATACAGGTATCTCCGCAGAGCCTAAAAAATTGCTAGTTTATCAGGAAATGGGTAAGGAGTTGCTGTGCTGTGCCAGCATGGTCTGACATTACGAGGTGCGTCCTCTGTGACCAGAGATGCCAGTAACAAGTTAGGAAGTAACGCGTTACAGTAATCTCACTACACAGATTAATAAAATATAATCTACTGCGTTATGATGTCTCACTAAGTAACAAAATTAGCATTACTCATTTTCATTATCACGCCTTACTTTAAAAAACCCCTCTCAAAACGACTTGCATTAGAAATCAATTAGAATGCGCTACGACTGTTGAAGACAGTGTCTTTATTTAACTCAACAAACCTACTCATTCAAGGAATTTATGAACTCATAAGCATACATTTGCCTTTCTCCACTGAAACTTGACTGTTTTGAATGAAAATCGATACAAACACGACTTTGCACATGACTTTAGAAAAAAATATAACAGAAACTTATTGCCCTGGTGCATGATGGGAGTTCCGCCTCATCCACTTCCCACATCAGAACCTTTTTGAATTTTTTTGACTAAGTTTGCTACTAATGTATATGATGGTAGGGCAGAAGCACTAGTTGAATAATTTACAAAGTTAAGAAGAGACTCTATGTTCATAGGCGGTGAAAAACGAGTAAAAGTTACAAGTTGCAAAACATTGTAATGTCACCGTTGTAGCGGTAACGTTGTAACTTTACTTTCAGTAAAGTTTATGCAAAAAAAATCAGTTGTCATTTTTATGTTTGGGGGTTTTAACTAATAAAGTAACTAATATCTAACTTACTTCATTCTAAACCTTAGTAATCAGTAAAGTACCTAGATTACCTTTAAAGAATTAATCAGTAATCATATTACTTTTTCAAGTAATCTGTGGCATCACTGTCTGTGACACAGCAGTGAAGCCCTATACTCGGGCTATGACAGCGCTGTATCTAAGTTAACGATGCACATAAATGTCCTGGCATGAGGGATCGATGAGATTCAGGAGGTGGTGGGGCTCAATACCAGCAGGTTCCGAGCAAGTTGGAGATGGGAAGGTGAAAAGAAAGTACTGTAAAGGAAGGAGAGCTAATGGAGCTCTCCCTCAGCCTCCATTCGGAGCACACTGCACACTTATTAGAGATAGAAAGGTAACGACTGAGCAAAGCTGTGAATATTCTATTTCATTTATATAAACTTGAATCTTAGTGTCCCTTTCATGTTTGATTGTTGATGCCTGTCTGCACTCCTGCAGGAGGCTGCTTCTGCTCTCATCCAGAGGGTTCGGCCGGTGTGGTATTCCCAGGATGCTGGTCTTGTCAGGATTTCAAAGACCAGAACAGGAGGCAGATGTCAGTGGCAGCTGTGTGTGTGGGACACAAAAACTCTCAGGTTTTATAGTAAAACTTAAAACTTCATCTATTTGAGAGATCTTTTTTCAAATCAATTTTTTTGGTCTTTCCTATAGTTTTGATATTATTTTATACCTTTGCTTTTATCATCATCTATTTTAGTCAGTTTGAACTTCATCAAGTCGTTTTGACCATGTCTGCATAACTAAATGTATTGAGCTGCGGCCATGTGATTGGCTGATTAGATATTCATGTTAAGCAATTGAACAGGTGTGCCTAATAAAGTGACCAGTGAGTATTGCAGTAATCTGATTAGAGGACTTACTGTTGAGCTAAATACACAGCAAAGAGTAGTCAAGATATTGTAAAAACATTTACCAAGCTGTGCTGGGACTCTGAAGAGCACTACTGTGAATTTTCACTGAGAAGTTTAGACCCAATTTATTTAGCTTATACGGCTAAATCCACTTTATATTTTTGATCTTACTAACAGGCGCACTGCAACCAGTTTGTAAGTTCAACAGTGTGGTTGTTCTCAATCATCCACACAGTCTTGGTGAATTACATTTGAAAGGTCTCTATGTAGTTGCTTAGTTTTTAAACTAGTGACTGCCATCTGTGGGTTTTAGAGCAACTGCACCCTACTGTAAATTGGAAAGTTCATGCAAGACACAAGACGAAGGATGTTTGAGAGAAAAAAAGTTAACTTAGTTCTATAAATGTAGGTCTAATTATAGTAATAAGTAACTGAAAACAAAATGTTATGGAAAGCCATGACCTTCTACGGTATTTTTTATGAGGCCCTGCTGAGTTAGCGCAGCATTTACTGTAGAAGGCAAATACGGCCAACACTTGCGCAGTTTATAGTCGTTACACTCTAACATCATCTCCAGCAGGTTATTTTGTGCTCAGTAGGATGAAACTAAAACCAAATAAAACCCTGTTTTTCCTTTTGTTTGTTTGGGGTCTGTGATGGAGTCTGTGATGGAGGCTGTGCTCTATGCGAACCTCTCCTTGGTTTCTGCAGACTCCATCCTCAAAGGTTCAAAAGCTCCCAGAGAAACAGAAAGCTACCTGACACACGCATTACACCAGGAGTGTGAAATTCTGCAAGAAATCTGACAGTTCAGACCAAACTGCTCTCTCTACAAATCACAACATTGTTGGACCATGTATGGGATAGAGAGGCTGTAATTTTAACATTAAAACTCTTATATAGGGCATCTTTAAGAAGCAATAGTTCTTCAGAGGAAGACCATGCAAATACTACAGGAGAGTGAACAATGCATGAACTGGACTAGACCATCCTGCGACATTGGGCAGCATGAAATAAATAAACAGAATGAGTGAAAATAATCTTGTGATCAAATGATGAAGCTTTTTTAAGGTCGGTAGGGATGATGTACTGATCAGAAAGGCCACTAACAGTTATATGAGCCAATTTCAACTTAAACTGTCAGGCAGACGGCCTCACACTGGCTCTGGAGCACTTTGGTGTAGAGAGAATCTCATGGTCTGCACAATGACAGCAAGATGTTGAAGTTTCCAAATCATCAACCCTCCACCACCATACTTACTGTTTGAGATATGTGTGCTGATATGAGGTGTTTGACATTATGGCCAAACATCTTCACTTAGGTCTAGTTTGTCCAAAGAACTTTTCTCACAAGGGGAAATTATTTTGCTCCAGTATTCTGACTCTTTGCATTTACCAGTCAAGTCAAATTCATAAACTGCTCCACCACCTTCTTATTTCAACCCACGCACACGTTTGAGTGATTAGGACACTTACCGCTGTGAACAAAAAGAACAGATTGACTTGAATAAAAAGGTTTTTGTGTGATTTTTGTTTGTACCATTGTGTTTGCTTTTACACTGCTGAACAAAAAAGCATGACATTCATGTTACAACCCACTCCTACGAATGTTTAGATTCTGGACAACATTCATTCAGCGGGTTATTCTGATCTTAACCAGCTGCTGGCCAATCACTTCTATAGAAACCACTGTAATTTAGATTAATGATGCCCATTCATGTTCTGGATGTGTGTTTGTTTCTGTTCTGTGCATGGCCGGAATATGCTGCATAGCCGTTAGGAAAGACAACATCAAACACAAGGGCATCCATCTGTTCTCCTTCTCCTCCTCTGCAGTCTGCCACGTCTGTCCCTTCTGCATGCCATGAACTCTGGGAAATAAGTGTCCTGCAGCTGTGTACACACAGATCTGGTGGCAATGTTGCCTAGACACTGCTCACTAATTATCACACTGTTGCTTCTTCATAATGATGTTGTTCTCTGTGTGACCTGCTAATGATTTTCTTTGCGGGAATTTTACCAGCATGAAAAACAATATTATGATTCCCACGCTGTTGATGGGATGGATGAATGGAAATTAGACCACTAGGATAACATGCAACTGATATCTCTGTCTGTTAGAGGAATACTTCTGATCTGGCTTTAAACTTTTTATCTACATAAACCTGAACTGAAGATGAAATCCTACAGTAAGTTTGTTTTATGTATTTGTAGAGTGAAAACACAACAAACATTTTGTGTAGCCTATATTAATTTTTACATTTTGTCCTCATTCATAAAACTTATTGAATATTAGTATACCAACAAGATTAAAATTAAGTTACATCCACTGGACATATTTTATTAAACTATTCTATTAATCAAAATATTTAATGATATAAAATCTACAATGCAAAATTTTTGAAAAATAAAGGAAAAATACTGAAATATCAGAAAAATATAAATAAAAAAATAATAAACTTGAGTGACATCAATGCAAATTCTATCGAAGCTTTTGGATAGAACTCACAATATTTACTTCCAAACATTCTTTCTGCCCATATATGCATTCATGTAAATGGAGAGAATTGAACATCAGACTTGTGCACACGTGTCATGTGAGGCCAGGGTGGATAATATGTATAAAAAAACTGCTCACAACAGCAACACGCTTTCATTGCTCCTTTAAAAGAATAGTTTAAAAGTAATGACGTAAATTGTCATTCAATTTAAATAAAACAAAATTTATGGTATTTGGGAGGTGTAGATGCTCGGTGGATAAAAAGTTGGAGACAGAAGGGATTAGGATAGAAAAAGTTTATGAAAATCAATTTCTTGGGGTGATAAAAGATGATCAAATTAGTTGGAAAGCACATGTTGCCGATATTGAAACTAAAATATCAAGATGTAATTCAATTTCAAACAGAGCCAGTCTAGTTCTAGATTCAGAGTCACTCCGTAATATATACTTCGTCATTGTTTTACCTTACTTCTACTATTGCACAGAAATATGGGGCAATAAAAAAAGCCTGTTATATGACCACAATCAAATCATTAATCATTCTTCAGAAGAAAGCAACAAGGATTATTTATAAGGCTGGTTATTTGGCTCATACTCACTCATTATTTTTGATGGCAAAACTGTTAAAATTGGTTGATATTGTCACATTTCAAACAGCACAATTTATGTATAAAATCGCCAGTAGGATGTTACCACTTAATATACAGAACATGTTTACAAATAGAGAAGGAGGTTATTAATTACGAGGGAGGAAGAGGTTTAAAGTTAAAAGCATCCATACAAACAGGAAAAGATTTTGTGTTTCGTTTTGTGGGGTCAGACTTTGGAACAGTATGGCAGAGGAGTTAAAAGATTGTACAAATATAAAACAGTTTAAAAACAGAAACAAAGAATACATATTGATACGTTATAGGGCTGAAATGAGACATTAAATTATAAAATTAAATAAATAAATAAATCTTTGTATTCTCATTTTATTTATTTTTGCCTTTATGGTTATTGATAACATTGAAATTGTGATTTTACTTATATTGTTATTGTTTTTTCTTATTA
>JAVQJG010066768.1:0-14412 GCA_036024015.1 Craterocephalus amniculus | reverse complement strand
TCTTTCTTTCTTTCTTTCTTTCTTTCTTTCTTTCTTTCTTTCTTTCTTTCTTTCTTTCTTTCTTTCTTTCTTTCTTTCTTTCTTTCTTTCTTTCCTTCCTTCCTCTTTTAATTCCTTTCATCATACTATGTGTAATTAATAATCTTTTGAAAGTACGTGGGATTACTGGTGCATTAGTGGGGAAAACTTGATCTTTTTTTCTTTTTGTTTTTGTCCAAATGGTTTACTAAGGCAAGAAAAACCGACCATAGCTTATAGTGTGGCGACGAGTTATGACCTTACAAGAATAATCCAGTGAGATCCAGTGAAATATCCTAACTAAGAATCTAGACATTGTTCTCTTGTTTACTTTTTTGATATCGCCTTAATTGTGTATTTTTCTATCGAGCAGACACCTGGGCCAGGGAGTTGCGGCGGATGAGACAAACCACACCTCATCAGTAATCTGTGGTTTGTTTTTTATCTGGAGTGGGTGGACTGCAGCATCATTGCATGTTATTTAGTTACAAATCAACTGTTGTTTTAAATCTAACAGGTAAAAAAGTCAACATTAGGGGAAATGGTGATTACAATGTCAGAAACAAATACCAGGCCAAGAAACCCAGTATAGGAATTGTTTTCAGGGTAACAAGGCATATTTAAAATTGACATTTCAAAGTTAAGCATTGAAAAAGTATGTGGTTTATTGTTTTGTAGCCTTTTTATATGACTTCCATTAAAACAGAAAAACTATAATGATATGTCATCAAAATGTAATTTTCTTGTATAACCGATTCCCAAGTCTTGCACTGTAGGCAGACAAAGTGTTGGACACTTAAGCCGTCTTGATTTTTAAAGTCAAGTTAGGTAGCAAAAAAAGTAAGGAAATGGTGTTTTTCTGTGTACATGCGTAGCTTTCTGTTTGACCATTCTAGAATTTTGCTGTGAAACTGAACACATTTGTGTGCACATGCATACCTGGATAGTTGATCTCGAAAAAAGACTGATGTTTCAACAGAGGTCTGGGGGGGAAAAGTCAGGTACTCATTTTTTCATATCTTAACTTAAAAAGTTTGCTGAGAGCAGCAAACACTGATCTGATCATCAGTACCATGAAAATGTTTTCAGGTAGAGGATCCGCTTGAATTTCAGATGGTATAAAGACTGTAGCACTGCTTTTATGTAACAGGGGTGTCTCTTCATTCCTAAAATGAGTAATGCCTCTGAAAAGCCATCGGGATACAGGAAAGAGCGGTGAAGAATCTTTAACCTCCTCCCCACCTACCCACAAAACAGCCTACTCTCTTTTTTCTGACTCTCTGTATCATTTGACTTTCCAGGTTTCTGGTTGATATAACAAATCTAATGCAGTAAAATTCTGCATTTCAGTTATTTATTTGTACACTGTTGTAAGTTTATGATCCCACTCCAGTTGTTGGTTGCAGGACTAGAAGTTTTCACCTACTTGTTTCTTTCTTTCAGACCTTGACTTTAAAGTTTTTAGGCCCTTTTAAATGACTGCAATAACAGAACCCCACTGATATAGTAAGAAAAGATCATTTTTTTCCAAGCACAGAAATGATCTGGAGAGCTTGTATAGGGAATAAATCACAGGTGCACACTGAAAATGAATATTCTTAGTATACTGTACAGAATGACAGTCCAGAACAAGCGGAGCCAGCATCAAGACTTCACACTCAACCCAGCTTCGAAATATAAACTACTTTTATCAGAAATGTTTTCATTTTCCAAAATATGTTTTTACTCAACATTTGTGTTTTCTAATAACATTATATCCATCTGCTTGATACAGCAGCTAAATTGACCCTGACATCTATTATTTTTGGTTTGCTGTCACCATAGTAACAGCCTTTTCAGGACAAGGATATTGCAGTGTTTGGTGCAATAGTAGAATACAAGATAGGACAAGACATTACCAAGTGCTGTCCCTTTCCCACACTTTAAGGCTGGTTGAAATGAAACAGATTTATTCAGTGCAATTGTTAATGTAACCTTTGATTTTCAAAATAATTATTGTTTTTCAGTGGAAATACCACACAGGCCTAGAGTGTAAAATCCAATTTAACTATCCTTGTATTATTGTAGACTAACTTTGGATCCCAAGGTTTTCTTTATGCCACATTTATTGTCACAATAGCAATATTTTGATGGCATCGACAGTGTAAGACACAACGGAATTTATGTTAACACCTATGATCAGACTATTTTAGTATCGAAAGCTTCAGCAGTCTTTGGAACTGGATGATGACTGCAAAAGTGGAATCTGCGTCATGATGCTTGCAGACACTACACTGTGCTTCTCAGAAAGTACTCAATGCTCTGCTCATCCTTATGTTACCATGGCTGCACGAAGTTAATCCAATATTTGTAAGTCTATGAATGGACTTAAATAGCTCCCCCTAGTTTACAGTCTCAACTTTTTTGTCTTTAGCTCTGTGTTGTTAAGAGTTTTCTTTAGTGAGGAATTTATTAAAGTGAATGTAAGGTGTTTTAATGTCACAATGTTCTCTGGTGTATATCAAAGTCCATGTTTTTTTTAAAGAAAAGGGAAGGAAAAGAAAGGAATGAAGAAAGCAAGAGACCACATGGGACCATCATTGTCACTGATGTATCAGGTTATTATAGCAGATTATTATAGACTGCTTTGGAAGCAGGGATCATTCTTCTGTTCTTCTTTTTTCTTTTCTTTATACAGCAAGATTGACCTTAATGTAATTTCTTTGCCAAAATATTTCTCCCCAGAATCCTGTGCTCACTTGTAAAAGATGAGTCAACTTATATTTCAACTTAGTTGCCATAGAAACCAAAGCCAATAGTCATGGGGCCTGCGATGGAATCCTTTGAAGGGCTGAAGGCATGCTTCTCCAACATTTGTCGAGACCTTGAAAGCTATTACAGCAGTCTCTGAAGACAAGCAAACCGTTTCCTTGGTAAACACTCCAAATAATTGAGTTTAACAATACTGATAAGAAAATAAAATCCCCAGAGTGTACATAAATTCATAGATTTAGATTAATTTGAAATGTGTACCCATGGAAATGAATGAAACTGTGTCTAAACCAGCCTATCAACAGATATGCCTTTATAGCCAAGAAGACAGTATGAAATTGATCAGACCGATGATTGTAGTGTTTACATTTAGAAACAATAAACTGTGTTACTATTATAGGGTTAAAACTGGTTTACTTTCATCAATCTAAAAGACATTATTTTGGATGTTTAAAGTTTTGGCTGCACTTGTTTCATTGTAGGCTATAGTCTTGGATAATTATTTACAAGAGAAGCTACAAACCTTTTGAAGCACACATCACCGGTCTTCTTTTTGTGTAAAGTTTTATTGTCTTCAGACATTCCTTCACTAAAAACAATTTTGGTGATTATTTTCAATTTCGGTGGTTATTATGTACAGTATTCTATATCATCCCTGAATTCTTCTCAATGTTTACTGATTGATCTGAAATGTAATATATGTAAAAATTATGACATTTAGGCTTGTTAATGTTATAACTAAACAAGTCACTTTACTGAGTTTATCAGTTTTAAGATGACAGAAATATGGACATGGAGCAAATAAAACGGCTCTCTATGGATGATGTTTAAGAAAATGTCAACTGTTTTTATTTTTATTGTGATCATTTGGAAAAACTGGTAAAATGTAAACATGTAGAGAAGTCATTTGGAAATGATGGACTTGCACAGGAAGGGAGGCACAGTGTCACCGATGATAGCCTCACACTTGTAGCAGAACATTTGGTGCTCTCTCGCGTTTCCATAGCTACCACAACACAGTGAGACCGGATGTCCATAATGTCGCTCAGCCTGGATCTAGCGGTGCATTGATGATTTGTATGTGTCAAAACAGACAGTCCGTAACAATGCACTGTACCATTAACCACACTACAGAGACATGAGCGGAGTGGTATAATATCAGATCACATTCCGACTACGACTAAAACACAGCAGAGTTTAAAACTCTGTAGTATCACACTAATGTTTGGCAGGTCAAATTTTCATTATCAGACCGCTCTCTTGGGATAAAGAAACAACAGCTACATTCACTCACAGTGAAGTTTTCATATCTTTGTAATTACTGTAGTCTCTCTGCTGTTGTGGAACGGCAGTTTTTCCTCTATTTTCTTGTGCTAATTCGTAGTTTATGAGAGCTGCCTTTGGGTCTGCACCAGCACTTATCCACTTTCATAAACAGTGGGACTCTTCTTCGTAATTGCTGCAGGCTACAGCTGATTTAGAAATATTACACTTCAGAGATTGTGTTGGATCCAGTTATCTGCAAGAGGTTGAGCACATTGGATTCATGGAAAAATGATGAATTAACATGAGAGAGCAGTTTTAAATGTATTAATTTTTTTTGATAACCACTAATACAGGGTTTCTATTCATCCTTTACCTTTGGGATAATTTCTTTAACAATCAAAAAGCCTACACCCTATCATCAACATTCGTGTCCACAACCTTAGAAAACAAATGCTCTCTTAGGCTAAAAATAAAAACTATTTTTAGAATCAGATGCAATTTTATTAAATAATACAATAATAACATGCTGAAATTGCAGCATTTTAAAAGATGTTCCTTCTAGAGGCTGAGGTGGTACTTAATCTTATTAGGGATTCAGCAAGTTAGCAGGTAGAAAATATTTGCGTTCAGCGTAATCACAATAAAGAATTTACTCTGAGGCACATACAGTATAAACATTTTTTAGTCATGGGAATGAAAATGATCCCATGTTAGTGAAAAGTTGAATGAATGTTATTTTCTTGAACATGAGTATTCCTCATCCAATCTCCTTCGGATGATTCCCTCGACGCAACATACATTGAAATTATGAATAGATCATTAAACATGCATAAAATACTTTGCTAATTTTTCAACCACACTTCTCTGCCTTCCTACACACAACTGGTTTCAAATGGTGGTTGTCATAGCAACAGGCTCATAAGCCACAACAGGGCTTATGGAAGACAAATACATATCAGCATAAGAGAGAAAAAAAATCTCTTTTATCCACATCTTCTGTCTGCAAACCTGATTTAACAGACAAATGTAAGTTTTGGCAGTTCATGCTTTTACCCATTTACATAACTTGAATCATTATTAACATAAATGACAATTTTTTTTAATGTGCGAGGCACCGTAGTTTTATGCAGTATTCAAAACTGGGTGGCACAGAGGATATCTGGTCATGCCGCATAGAAAGATATTCTCGTGTCTGAACGCAGTCTTGAGAACAGCTGACCTTTTGGTTTTGAGCTGATGTGGTCTCTGTCTTTTCCCTGTGGGTTTTAAAATGTTCCCCATGATGGAAATACACTTTAACACACTTGAAGTGCAAGTTACGTTTCACAAGATAATCTTGTGAAACAATTGAGACTAAATATCTAACTGAATATGGTGGAGGCCGGTCAACAAATTGAAGTTAGATTAGATACAAAGGAAATCTGTAGAGATTTTACATAATAAAAATGCATCTTAAAGGTGTATTTGATCAGGGGACACTAGAGTCATTTATAATATGATTTAATATTATTCCCAGCCCACCATATGTGCATGCTGTTCTACTGTATGCAGCATTCTTGGGCTCGTCTCTGGCAGGTTGGCACAGGTTTTAGGGGATTTTTCCATTTACCAAATCATGCGTTTCAACATACACAGGAATTTGATTCTGCATGTATCTGTATGTGGTAACCACCAGTGAGCAATAAAGCATATACTGTAAGCAGTGGTCCACTCACTGTCTCACTGGTACCATGCATCAGGGAGCAGGAGTTTGGATATGAACCACTTCTCTAGCCTCTCCTTCAAAGCAGGTTAAAGCTTTCACTGGACACAATGTGTAAAATGTTTGATTTGAAATGATTTATACATTTTCATCATGCTAAATTGACTGCACTTATAGAGCGCTTTTCTAGTCATGTGACTACTCAAAGGGCTTTACCATCACATGTCAAATTCAATTGTTCAAACCCATTCACACAGCAAACTATTGAAGCATACTGGGTGCTAAGTAACTAACATTTACACACATTCACACCCCCGATTGGCACATCGGGAGGCAAGGTAGGGTTCAGAGTCTTGCCGAAGGGCACGTCGACATGTGGAGTGGAATCGAACTGCCGACTTCCTGTTTTAGTAGGCAACTGCGCTATCCACTGAGCCAAAGCCACCCGATGACTGTGTCATCATTTTTCAAAACCAAAACTATAGTATCCAAATAAAGTGCATCAGTTATATGATTGTTTGGGAGATTATTCTACATTAGTGTGTACTTGGCAAGTGGCAAATATAACTTTTGATGAATAGAAATACTGGGCTATAGCTTAATATTTGATAAATCTCTGTCTGTATGGACTAAATAAATTTATTAAGTGTTATACAAATAAAGATTGTTAGTATTTCCTGTCTTTGCCATGCTTAGTTTAGATACCTTTTCTTTGTGCATTGTAAGTGCTGATCAAAGCCAAGTTAAACTATTGCCTTGCTGTAACTATTTATGTTACAGTATGTATGTTCTGCATGGCATGACATCAGAATTCTTTACCAACAAGCCCTACTTTCTTTTCACATTCATTGTCTATCAAAACTATATAAGAGGGAAATCAAGTTATTGGTCTCTTTTAAAGCCCTAATACTGTAATCATAATTATACAATGGCAGTTTATGGATATTTGTAGAGGTGGTCTTAATGAGTTGTGAAGGGAAATGTGAGAAAGTCTGAGTCAGAAAACTACACCTTGGTTATGATTAACTCTTAAACAGTAAACATCAGAGGGCAAAACACTCCTGTATCCAGTTAGCCCTCCTTTTTCTTAAAGCTCCTCACAGGGACAGCATTACCACGTCTGACATCCAGACATTTTTACCTGCATTTATTCTGATTGCAAAATGGGAACCTACACAAAAAGATGCTTATTCAAGGCCATCTAAACAAAAGATAAGCTGATAGCATTTATGCTGTACTGAATCCAGTACTTGGACCCAGTGTGAAAGTAACAGTTACAATTTCAGCGATGGTGAAGTGTGACCGGAACAGACTAAAGGAGCCAAATCACTGTCAAATTCTCAGTCTCGGAAGTCACAGTTGCCCTATCTGGTCCTATCTATCTCAGATTTCTTACTGCTTTGCTGATCATTTTATTTGAGTCTACTAGCAAATATTTTTGTTCATTTCATTTTTGCATTTTATACAAAGAAAGCCAATAAAGCCAGTGAACCACTATTATGTGGCCATTTCAGGAAGTTTTATCTAAAGCTATAGCTTAAAACAAAGTTATGCTATAATATATGTCATTAAATATCTCTGTTTATTACCTGTCTTGATTTTTGTGGGGAAAAAATCCCATAATGTTGAGTGTCCACCATTTAGTTAAGAACTCCCAGCATTGAGTTTGGAAGTCAAGACATAATAATGAACTAAGTGACTGATGGAGGTACAGTTATTCACAGTCCATGCAGGATATTACTGACAGTCAGTGGAAAGATTATCACGTGTGTACACTGTCTACTCTCTGTTGAGGAGTATATGAATATATGGGATAAACAATAAACTTTCCAGGGTACAATTAAAACATCATAAGAGTATTTTTTCATAAACAAACTGCACAGTCAACCTCAACTTTGGGTAGTTTTGTTTTTGTTCTAAAAATTTCAAATCAAACCAGAGCCTTCTGAGAAAGGACAGGCCGATACAGAACTTGAACCTCTTCCATATGCTCAAAGTTCACCCCGTTTCCCAGGAACAAGCAACCTACATATAGAGACAGTATCCTCAGATATCATCAGCCAATCCTAGGAGCTGGTGGTATATGTAAAGACAATCACAGACAGAGCTCTGGTCCACAGATTCAATAATTTAGAAAAATGAAGGATGCTGACTGGACACTGGGGGAAAAATAACCTACATTTATATATTGAGGATATACTAAGAGATCAACGCTTAGTTTCTGTATGATTATTCATGTTGCAGTTACATAAGGGGTTTAGTACTGCTTCAGAGTATGAGTAATTAATAAGCATTGATGATTGTTAAATCAATTTAATTATTAATGCAGAAGTAACTTGTTAATAGAAAAATCTGTTGATGACATGCAGTGAGGGTCAGCATATAGTCAGTCATATATGGCATGAATTCTATCACACGCATGCACAGAGAGAAAGGATCGTTAAAGCTGCCATCAAGGTGAAAAAAGTAAACGGTACAGTTACATATGAGCCTGACCTTGTGTTTCTAAACCTCTTTCACTGCTGTGCAAATTTGTGTTTGCTTTTCAATTTACTCCCATCTGCGGAGACATTCTCTCAGAGAGCAGAAACAGGAACAAACATAACACTTTTCTCCATCTGTGACCTCCTAAGTTCTCATCCTCCCTTTGAATGCAGTGCGACAATAGAGAAGAGCAAGAGAGGGAGGAAGATTGCCTCGCTATTCAGGCAGCTACTGATGGTACACAAGCTCAAGGATCACAGTTTCAACTCAGTGAACAGAGGTGTGAAGCTACAAAATCCACTAGATATTTTGCAGGGAAAGTCAGTGAGGGAAAACGGATATCATAATATAAATACTTTACATGAAATACTAGATAAGATAATGCTATGTGAAATAAATAAATACATTTGAGAATGACACATTTCTCCTTTGATCTATATTTTAAAGGAAAAATGTGTATTATCAGCCAAGTACTATGTCAATTTGTTAATAAGCAGCATAATAACCTTGCTTTCGTTCTGTTCCCACACCCCACCCCACGTCTTCCTCTGCAGATTTATTTGGACTGACATCATGAAAACAGAGTCCTTGAACAGTGATGAAAAGCTTCAGATTGTGAATGCCTTTGCTGCACCGAGCACTGAAAACAGCAAGGAGTGGTTCAACCATACCGAACCAACATCATATTTTTTTTCCTCCAGCTTTCGGCTATTTATATAAAGAGCAGAACATGGAGGCTTATCTCATGCCCGCACTTCCACAGAGGCCAAAAAGCTTACTAACTGACTCCATCAGTCACATCTAGCCAATATGCATTCTGTGATTCATGAGGTAATGCCTTATCATTTATATCTATAAGTAATAATGTTAATTGGGCTTGTGTTATTTAACTGTCTAAATAACACTTGTTGTCTTCACAGCTTGAATCTTTGGAGGCCAAATCTGCATAAGTCCTTGTGAGAAATAGCTACAGCCACAGTTACTTTGGCTTGTTCATGGATCACACCACAGCTGCTGTATGATATTTCACAGGTTTGAGCCAAACTCTGCACCAAAAGCAGGACAGTGTGAAATATAAGTGTAAATTATTTATGAAAATATACAGCTGAAAGCAACAAAAAGAATATAAGACCAAACACTTTAGAGCTGGGGCTATGCTTGGTGCAGCTCTTCCCCTTTGCTGAGCTACGAGGCTTGCATAAAGCACAATGTTTCTGTGCATATATATAAGTATGAGATGATATTATCTTGCATATCATAATGAAAGGGACCAAATAAAACCTGTTTTAATGCCCCCTTTGCATTTCTCTGGAGGATTAGTTTGATATTTATTCAGTGGAGTACTTGTAACACTTAGATACGCTCCTCTTAAAAACAAATAAATTACTTAAAATGGGGAAAAAGACAAAGTTTGTCATTGCTTTGACATTTTCTAAAGCCTGACGATATAGACCATGTGATTCCCTCAGATTAATCTTTTTATTTGTATCCAATTAAATGCATGTTTAGACAGGTATGGCACATTTGAGGATCATTTAAAGACCTTCCTTCCTGTGGGAAGCTGCAGGGCTCAGTTTTGGATCCACTCCTTTTTTCACTATATTTGCTTACCCTGGGCTCTATCATGAAGAAACATGGAATCTCTTTTCAATGCTATACAGGAGACTATCATATCTTTCACCCCCTTCAGCATAATAAAAAACAATAACAACAAATAATGACATGATTATAATGTTTTAGGGACATTAAACTATGGATGCCTCTGAATTTTTGGAGTTTTAATGTGAGGAAAACTGTTATTTTGTTTGGACCAAGTAGTATAAGTGTTGACCCTTTCCTTGACTTTATTCCCCAGGAGCCATACATGAAAACCAGGGTCACCATTTCGGGATTATTATTAAAAATTCAACAATTACATCAGCTCTGTGGTAGCTCCTTCAGTTAAAGCATATATGTGGGTCAAAGCCCAATCTTGTATAAAAAGACCTGCAAAGAATGATACTTGCCTTTACCTAGATCTACCTGAATTACCCCAATGCTCTCTTTTTTGGAGTTATCCAGATTTCCATTTTGCATCTACGGCTGTCAAAAATGCCATTGCCCACTTGGAGCAAGGTGATGTGAGCACATTTCTAAAGTTTTGCCTTCCCCTCAATGGCTCCCTGTAAAATTGATCTTCATATTTTTATTTTAGTTTACAAATACCATGATGACTTTGATCCAACATGCCAGAGTGGCTTCAGCCTTTTGTTTGTCCTTGGCCCCTAGGCCTGTTACCACTTCTGTATGTTACTGGGTCACTTAGATTCAGGCCCTGAAGTTATCCAAAAATGACATAAAAAAATAGAAAAACCCAAAATCTAAATGAATATAGCTTATATGTTCTCATTAACTCTATTACTAACCATTTCAGTTAATATATAAATAGATTAATAAATTAAAAATAATTGTAAGCAATTGTCTCATTGTCCCTCCTTGTCTTTCCATTGTATGCCGAAAAATATTCCATGATTTTAGGTTTCTGCTCGTAGCTATTTCAGGGGGAATTTCACCTCTACGTACACACCTGAGGCTTGTCACATTATCAAAACCTAAACCCAAAGGATTAAAAACTCTTTTTTTTCCAAACTATAAATTATTCATAGAGTAGATACACAGATTAGGCAGAGGCATGTAGGTTTTACTCTGGTTGACATAATTCAGAGACCTCTAACAGAGTGTTTTTCCTCTCATGTACCTGGCAGAGAACAAGAGCTTTACTGCATCAGACCTGTGCCGCTACATTCAGCATCATTTCCATCTTTAGCTTTGATGAGCCACTTTCACAGAGAACTTTTGTACTTCCCCTTTCTGTAGCGTTTTCTTTTTTTTCACCTTTTAGAGATTGTTTGTAAAGATGGGTTATCTAATTCTCTGCAAAGCAGCAAGTTTCAGAGATATTTATTCAGAAAAAGACCATGACAGAAACATTTTTAAAACATGTTGATGAAAACAATAAAAATGATCATACATTTATTTATAAACGCTCAGTGCAACCTATTGAAAAGAAATTAAATCAAGTTTGTCAAAAGAAAATATGACAGTTAACAAGTATATCAACACAAATCAATCACTGATCTTGAGTATATATATATATATATAAAAAAAAACATGTCTGTTGTTTTGATTAAATCATCTTGCAATAACAGCATGAAAGTTGTACAAAAATTATGAAAATCTCTCCTCATATTCTGAATTTCTTTGGATGGTCAGCTGTGGTGTGGGAGATTTCTAACATTATATAAGAAACAATTTTTCCAAAATGTATTTAATACTGCAGTGGATCCCAACCTGGGTTCCCTGAACCCCCCCCAAAAAACAACTTTTGAAACCAGGTCTCAAAGTGAATAAACAGAAGTCATCAAAATCGGCTATGCAAGGATATTTACACCCTAAAATGCATTAAATCTCTTTTGGTCCGTGTATTGAGTAGTTTACTGAGGTCAGTGAGCGGAGTTTTTCATGTCTGCGATGGTAACCTTGATTTTTCCTGATGGATGGATGGATGGATTTCATTAAAGAAATATGTATTAATGTCTGAGATACACCACAGTGGAGATGGTTAATCTCTATTTTTTGAAAAAGAAAAAAATATATGGCTATATATTGATAGTCACCTTAGCTTTGTTTTTTTTCATCAAAGAACAGGTTTCAACCAGAATGCATCATTTGTGGAGAGAAGCTAGTTAATGAAAGCATAAAGCAAAACATGGAAGGGGTCCACAGCTTTTTGACTGTTACATAAAAGGGGTCCCCAAGGTAAAAATGGTTGGGAACCACTGCTGTTCTGCATTGATTCAATTTAAAAACAAAATGTGTCAAATTTGTCAGGGAGACAATATGTGTTTGAGGTTTTGGGAAATATAGTTGTACTTTTTGTGCAACACCTTTATTTGGATATGACTGCTGTAGACCCGCTGTACTGCAGAGCTTTACTGCAGTAGTGACTCCAGCAACCCTTGAATGAGCCCATGGGTGCCCTCTAGTGCTAAAAAAATGGTGCTACGTATGTTTTTGAACAATGCAGAGAGCCCTGCATAATACAGTGGGTGCAAATTTTGTTTCACTCTATCCTTGTATTAAGCAAAGATTCTGGAGCCCAAATATTAAAGGCTGCATCTCTAGTATGACAAAAAAAACTTAATGTTTTACCTCAAAGCTCCAATCAGCAAACATCAATTTATCAGTTAGTCTACAAATGTGTGGGAATCACTAGATATTATTTTACAAGTCTGAGAGTATATGTCTGTTACATTCATTTGTCATATTCATGTCTGTGCTTCAGCAATACATCTACCTTACATTTCCATTTTTCCATGTGCCACAAAGAGCCATTTAGCGCCATGTTGTGTCCGAGAAGGGCTTATATTATCTACACCATGTTAAAATCATCATTCACATGTCCATTATGCTCCGACTTGTAACCCGATCCTGTCTTTTCCAGTTGCAGCCTCAGCTAACAACTAACTGTCTGAGTCTAAGTCTGAGGCTTCAGCCTCATCTGCAGAGACAGTCAGACTGGGATATGGCCTTGGCTGGTCTAAGTTGACATAGGTAACCTTCAGATTAATATAGTGCTCTCCTTCCAGACCTGACAGAATGTGGTCTACTTCAGTAACCAAGCTGTGGAAGTTGGGTCTGCACTCAGGCTCTGGGTTCCAACATGCCAGCATAACTGAATAGCTGTGAAATGAATAATAAATTAGAAGGTGTACAAGTCATTGTAAGTAATGAGACAATACATCCTATGCTGTAACTTCATTTACTTTATGGATATATGTGAAAATGTGTAAATGGATGAAATTTAGAAACTTTAAGAATTTTAATAATAGGTGTGTCACACCCTTATGATCATTTTTAATAAAGTAATAGAAGGATGCTTACAGAGTATCTGGGCAATACTGTGGCTGAGGAAGTCGACGTCCCTTTAACAAATAGTGTGTGATGTCATAGGGGTCCACATCTGGATATGGGCTTGCACCCCTGGTTAACAGCTCCCACATTAAGATGCCATACGACCACTGAAAAACAAATATTCAGTAAATCATAGATACAGAGATAAATAAATAACAGACATAAACATGATTTCATATATCGAGCCCACTCACCACGTCGGACTTGGTTGTGAACTTCTGTGTTTGCAGGCTTTCAATAGCCATCCACTTCACTGGGAGCTTTGCCCTGTTGCGATTTTGAACGCTGTAGTACTCTTTGTCGTAGACATCTCTTGCCATGCCAAAATCAGCCACCTTCACTGTGAAGGTTTCATCCAGCCTGTAGAGAAGAAATATCTAAGAGCTTATCTATTCTTTAACCAACTGCTGGTCATATGGTGTATGTCAGTTTTTCCTCTGAGATCCTGAGAACCCCCCTCTGAACTAATACATAAAGAAAACCGTGTATTCAGTCATTCAATTACTGGACTGGGCTGAGTGGTACAGAAAATTAATGAATAAGTGAAAACCATAAATTCAACATAGAAATAAAGAAAGTAAAACAATTCTAACAATTCTTATTCTAAATGTTACATTTTGTCATCTTGGTAGCTAAATTCAATTTGATTCTTGATGTTTGAGCTTATTTAAATCAAACTGATAGCTTGGAAAATGATCAGGGTTTTAGAGAACGTGAACTAATGCAATACCGTGATGCACAATAAGATGGGAGTGCCATATTTTGAGTAACAGTGAAATACTTATTCCTGCTACAACTTGCTACCTTTTGTTTGGTTTGGTCAAAAAGTAGGTCTAACTGATCACATCTGCAGCAGAGGGGATGAGATGGGAAAGGAACAAGAGGCGGGTAATGGACTTTAACAGATGAAACTAGGGCTGGGCAATAAATAGATTTTATCGATAAATCGAATTTGCTATTAATGAGGATTTAATTTTTTGAAAATCGAGATTTTCTTAGCCGGAAATATTTTGCAGACGTTTCCTTCCCTAACCTGTACAACTGTATGCGTGAAAGTTATATTTTCTTTGTTTAAAGTGACAGGGCCTGCCAGCTTGTTTTGCAAGTTTGTTTCACAAATTAAAATATCTGCACTTTGAATTTAGGTCAACTTCCTGAATGGGTGATTGAAATAAAAGCATGTTTTCCCACAAAATCTAATATTTGTTTTCTGTTTTAAAGAAAAAGACAGGAAGATT